>JBAJNP010013692.1:0-11835 GCA_036877545.1 Yasuhikotakia modesta | reverse complement strand
AGTCATATATAGGCATTACCCTAAAGTTCCCCATGCCCATCTCAGTTCTCTTAGGCTGAGCAGTTTTCCCATCAGGCTGGGAGGCAGGCTTGGACTTCTCTCCACCAGAGGACATGATGACTGAGAGAGAGAGAGGGAGAGAGAGAGAGAGAGAGATGTACTCTTATTATCAAGCACATGCATGAGTGGAGAAACACATATCATGTCAGTCTACTTCACTGAAACATCTATTGTTGTCTGTGTAGTGGGTCAAACGCTAATATTGCTTAATAATTAAAGGGTCTGATTCTCATGGTCGCCTGAGGGCATTAATCTCTCATAACTGACACCCATTCACTATGAAACTCTTACACAACAGCACCATTGAAAAGCAACACTCATAACTTACTCACATTTTCTATATGACACTTATAAATACATTCTTTTGTAGATTTCTTGTCTATTTTTGCTACAAATAAAGCCTTGAATAAGACTGATGGAAGATGCAATACAATATTAATGTATAATTCTGTGGATTGCTTTCCACCCTCTCAAAACTTCTCTTCAATCACAATCTCTTCTTACACAAGCCTGTGCTGGGGTTTGTACATCAGTTACACAAATGTGTGAAGAACTGTTTTGCAGTTTGTTTCTGACAGAAATCTGAGTCTCTTACCTGTGTGTTAGTCAGTCGCCGCTGTCTGTTTCACTCAGGGTGTGCTGAAAGCAAACATGTGTCCTTTATATAGCCTGGCGTCCAGCAAGGGGGGATTAGGCCCACTGAAACGAACTCGCTGAGCTCAACATCTCACACACAGAAAAAAACATCCTATCATCAAACACAGAGAGAGAGAGAGAGAGAGAGAGAGAGAGAGAGAGAGAGAGAGAGAGAGAGAGAGAGAGATGTATTATCACATGCAATACGTTTTATATGTGTGATGATATGTGTGATGCTCATGTGATATGAATGTGATGATATATAAAGCCCTCACACACCAATCTGAACACTTATTTCCCTCCTCAACCTTAAAAAACATGATTTATTCCATTATTAAGTTGGTATTTTGCTTATTTCGTCTTGTTTACAGTGTGTTAACCTGTTTCTGCAGCACACATATGTTGTGTTACTCTGTCACGTGTGCTGCCAACTGTAAAAGCTTTTTTGAGCAGTATGCCAGCAAATAAATGCAGAAAAACCTGAATAATTACTCTGATCAAGTTAAATCAGCTCACAGTTGAGTGAAACTGTTGGTCTTAGTGAGTGTAGATTTAAAAACAGGTTCATTTTATCTCTGTGTGTGAAATATATATTTACACACAACCACAAAAACACCCTTATTTATGCAGGAAGTAACAATATTAATGCCATTTCTCATCTTATCTCACATTAACTCTTGGGTCAAAGGTCATAAATCACACAAGGTAAGAAAATCACGATGACGCCATAGCTGTTACCATGGCAACATTACATCCTATTGAATAGGGAGGTAACTTCTGATACACTTAAACTGATCAATTAATAAAGAGGAAAAGATTTAAAGGCAAAGTGTATAAAATATACTTTATAATATCTTTTGATATTAAACAATCACTTTTTGGGGTATCAAAATATTTGAAATAGCTTCTGTAGCCACGATCTGTTATGTTGTGAGTTATCACCAAAGTAAAGTTTTCTCAAGTTTCTTTAAACTTTAGGAAAACAGACATATTACAGATGTGACAGAACAGACAGAATAAGAGACGTTTTCTGTATTCGGCGTGTCAAATCCCTGCATTCATCTCCTATAGGCCTCTCTTTGTGTAACATACGATTAACAGTGCTGACCGGTGCTGCGCGCATTGTGTGGCTGTGTGTGTGCATTCACACGCGTCGCGGGCGCGCACGCTCGCTCACGATTCGTCAATGTGCTGACAGCGCAGAATGCGACACTCCTCTCCAGCCACAATAAAGACAAAGATCTCTCATTCCCAGTACCTGTGACTCACAAACACAACTAACACAATTTTCATGCATCACACAAAACACCTTTAAATAGTAATTAAACTCTTGCAAAACTGGACGCGCATCATTGTATAATATAAGTGGGGATTATGGTGAGTTTGCAGGTTAACWAGTTGCAGTGTYACCTCTTAATAAAATAAACATTACATCCTCAATGCTGATAGAGGCACCAGGGTACTGCAATATATACAAACTGTGAATTCAGTCAGGACTGGTTCCAAATGATGACACTTGTGAATCATTATTTACTCAACGTATTATATTTTGGAACCAGTCCTGCCTGAATAAACTTAGATTCCAAGATCTTAGATAAACCATAAATGTAATCATTTTAATCCGGTCATATCTGAGTCTTATTTACCATATTATTTACCAAGACTGACGATGAATCTCAGATTAAAACTCCAGGAAAAGTAACTGAAAAAGTCATTTCACTGTGTTAGTTTTGGTCCAGTAACATCTGGGCTAGATGTGGTTCCTTGATTCAAGAGAATTCAGATTTGTTTTTTTGTAAAAAGCAGGTGAGGGAATTAGAAATTGGAGGCCAAACTATTGATTAATCTTCACTGAGTAAAACTATCAATAATTTAAAAAGGCTTACGTTCCGTAAGGATTGATTTTCTGAGAGTTTGGAGGTGAATGGAGACTAATGCAGAATAATGAGAGTTTGCAGACAGAGGCTCTCACAGAAAGCACAGTGACATGCATGTGGCTGTGGGTGGGAGAGAGATTCAAAGTTTTAGAAATAAAATAAAGTTGATGTGTGGCGTGACACGTGTGTGATGGTCAGGTGACATCAAACATCCAGCAGCGTGGGTTATACAACAGCCCCTCTATCCAAATTCTGAGCGGTGCGAGTCGCCCACTCTGTGTTAATGATTCAAAATCCTGCGAAATAGTTAGAAAGTTGAACTCTGGAAATGTTTTCAATGTTTTTTGGTATTTCATCCAAATCGATGATTTCAAATGTGTTTTAAGTGCAGAACACCTCAATACAAGAGCCCTGCAAATGACAGGAACTGTATCATCGCACCATTTAGGTTAGTTTGCTAAACATGCAGACATCAGTCCAGTAGCATGAGTGTTTGCTAATACCATAACTATTATACAGAAATGTAGTTTCTTTCACACTCGATGTTTAAATCATCTTGTTTAAATTATCTTTACAATAATGGCCAGTAAGTCATCACTTAGAAACAGCCCCTAGCAACCACATAGCAATGCACCAAAGTACTAAAAACACCTTAGAAACCAAACAGCGATACCATAACAACCACTCACAACCCCCTTTAGGGGCTTTTGGTTTTGCATCACTTACATTTTTAAATCTAAATATCGTTGTACCGAAGTCCATTAAATGTTGTTAGTGTGAAACTACAGCAGCTCTGAGGAAATATAATTAGATGAGAATGATGATGATGATGAGAGATTTTGTTTGGTGCTGAATGAAGCATCTGGGAGCAACTGCAAAGACATTTGTTCATTAAGTTTGGTTGGCATCAAAAAATGCTACTGAGGAAATAAGGATTGTAAATGTGATGCTTTATATATCTTTCTGTCTCTCATTAAAACATAATGTTTCTCCTTTCTCTCCAGTTTACATTCTGTCTCTCTCTGTAGATTCATCAGAGCAGTCTAACGCTCTCAGTGCAGAAGTGTGTGACGATTAGCTCTGTTTCTGCAGGTCACGGCTGAAGCCACACAAGTGGGTTTCATGCATGTGCAGCGCGGCACGTGAGCGACGCTCAAAAAACACCATCAGTGCCAAACTTCTGCTCTCATGGACTGTGTGTGTTTCTCTGCAGCTCTTCTGACAAAATACACACAAAACAGATCAAACTGCCACCTGCTTGTAATTGTGAAGTGTTTCAAACCCCTGTGCTGAAACAAGATACAGGTGAAGACATTAAGGAGGAGCTAATTAACAAGGTAATGCCTAAATTAACTAGGGGAACATGAGAACACCAACACCACAAACAAACTGAACCCAAACGTGACACCCTGAAGTTCCTGCAATGAAGTTCAGTTCAGGTTTCAACTTATGTTCTCAAAACTCCTTTCAGCTTTTAAATATTCATGACATCCTAGCAGCTAATGTGACAAGAGTTTAGTGACGACCTTCTGAATTTTCCAAGTGACAGATGTTCCTGGGCCAACATTTCAATCAACCAATCAGATTTGAGGGATACGTTTACAGTCTCTCAAACATTTGGACTTTAAAGTTGTGGATAGTGACGCTATTCTGAATTAATAAACCAGATATGTGATGGTTAAACATTTGATGTGTGTGATTCTTAATGATCACAATATTGTTTTGATAACAACGGTCAGTTATGTGTTAGCATGTCTCAATCACGCTAGAAGAAAGACAGTTGATGTCTCCTTCAGACTCTCAAAATCCTGTTTCTCTTCGCTCCTCTCCAAACAGCTTGTATGGTTTTAACAAAACAAGCAGTTAGGATTGGGAGCAATGTGGAGCGGTGACTCTTCATCTCTGCACGTTTTTTCTTCTGACCTCTCCATCTGTCTCACACTGCTAGCTGCTTCTGTCCCTCCCCACAGCTTTGTGTGGTACGAGAACCCCACGAGAACTTCCTACCGAGAACAGCAGTACATTATGGAGTGTGACAAACACTCTGGGGCCGGACCCCTCAGATCCAGTTCAACATTCAGAGATGTCATTTATTCTAGCATCATTCTAGTGTGGCAATTTCTCAATACTAGTTTACACCCAGAATCTATTTATGGCACATATGAAACGTTTGCAGAACATTCTACCGATACACGTCAAAGCAGGAAAAGTGCACATCATTGCAGGTGTCAGATGATGTATTTGTATCTGCATCACACAGTCAGGATCCCTGAAGATCAGGGCAGGATGTGTTTGTATATGTAAACCTGTCATGTTCTGTGACGTTTAGGTAGCAGAAGTGACAGATGGGAGTGTGTGTGTTAAACCATCTGAGTAGAAGGAAGATGATTAACTAATATAGACTCGCCTCAAACTAAAGCTGCAGTTTTGTGTGACGGCAGGTTCATATATATAAAATACTGTCATATAGTGTATGTGTGTTTATGTACATCTATAATGCACAAATACAAACAATCCATGTAACACCTCACCGTCATGTTTATTATAAAATTTTAAATCAGTTTACAACATTATACACAAAATAAAAATCATACAAAATTGAAATCCACAAACAGAAATGATTCTCCCATTGGTTCAATTTGAAGAAAAACTTTGGTGTAAAAAAATGCAATAAGAAATGAGAGCAAAATACAAACTGAGGAAAATCACCTTGACCATCAGTTCAAAGCAAAGAGTATTACACTTCTATGGCAACAAATCACCTGACCTTACAAGGTATTGCAATTTCCTCTTTTTGCTTCTCATTCAATAAAAAACTTGTATTGCTTCTACTTTTTTAAACTGTGGCCTATTTTCTGATCTTTAAACTCATGTTTTTTAAATGAGTTTGTTTTTATGCCATGGCTTCGCTTTTAAATCCGGCTATTCCCTGTTTTTTACTACTTCTGTATTTTTCCACCTTTTCTACTCCCTCATGGGTTGGACATAATCGTTCTCATTGTCATTGTCATTGTCACTGTTGTGTCTCCTCCTGCGACCTCGAACCCGGTTCCTCTCTGGTTGTGGGGAACCCTGAGAGCCGGCATCTGCGTTCCCGTCATCCTCAATCAGATTCTGGTCCTCATCTTCCTCTTTCTCATCGTCATCATCAGCGTCACTCAGATCCGTGTCGGATTCATCAGAGTTTTCCTCCTCGAGGTATCGGTAACCTTTGACCTGAGGAACGGAATATGTTTGTAAGCATTAGTAAGGACAGGGATTAAACGTTTACATTTGTGTCATGAGTACCAAAGAAAATAAATAAATATCTCATCAAAGCCACAGAATTTACAGTATCTTTCATGTGTTTAACAGAACAGATATAAGATGCGTTACGTGCCAGATATGTGCCTTAATACATGCAAGCAAAACCCCCGTCATTAGTACCTTATGACGGGGACGAGGAATCCGCGGCAACCTGAATCGAATTTTCTTCACCAGGCGACGTTCCATTTGCACGTAGCAGAAAGACGCCACAATAAGAGCCAACAGCATGAGTCCAAGCTTGGCCTTGGAAAGAGGAACACAAATCATAATTTTAACATCTTTAAATCACTTTACTTTTATATTGATAATGAAAAAAGTCTTAAGAATTCAAAACTTGAAATCTATAGACTTTACCCTCATAGGCATCGCGGACCACAGGTAAACGATAAAGATGGCAACTGCTTGCCACCAGTGATAGATGGTGTAAACAAAGTCTAGTCGCTCCTTATCTTCATACAGCATCCCCAGCAGAGCTGCACACGGCAGAGACATTGTTTACTGTGTTACATCACTCATGTGTTTATCTAGCACCTCATAATCTGTCCACAGGGCTAATTCTGTGAAATTGACCGCTCTTATTGCTCAGCAGCTCTGTTCCAAAACCTAGCAAGCTGCCTACAGGGGCATCATTGGGCCGTTTTGATGTAATAACCATTTCAAAAGGCAGGCTGCCTTGATTAGGCCAAAAAAGCAGCATCTTATGTAGAAAGCAATCCCAGAATGCATTGCGACCAATACATCCAAATGAGATGCGAGAGAAATGTTGATAATTAATATAACAGTATTTCATTAAACACCAACAATAACATGAAATAACACGTTTATAGTGAGTAAAATGATTCCTTTACCCAATACTTAAATGTTTAAAGTATTGCTGTGTGACTGTAACGCTGGCTCGCTTTATGCAGATTCTTCTGTCCTGTGTATAAGGTTTCACGATGGCTGCCTTAGGACACAGCATCCCACGCAGCGAGGCAGCGTGCTAAGTTTCAGAACAGATCTAGTATGCGCCCTTAAAATGCGTCAATCGCATTTGTACTCACTGCTCAGTCCTGTCTTGTTGAGAGCGGTGCCCAGACCCCACAGGGCAGAGAGCACCAACAGGCACGGAAGATATTCGGGGGTTTTGGGGTGGGGCGACCAGCACATGAGGGCTATGAGCAGCACAAAGTGCACAAACGCTCCGGCGAGGAGAATAACGGATCTGGGCACACGCAGCATGACCAGGGCAAACGCTGAACAGACGGAGGACGACAAACCGTAGACCATAACTAACAGCCACAGCTTCTCCATGCCCACGACACACACGCCATACGACTGCCATCCAGACAATAATGGAGAGAGAACAGACAAGAAATGAAAAGAAAATCACTTTAATACCATAATATTAAACCTTAAAAAGAGGCAACCTGGTTTATGGTAGCTTTTTTACAACGCTGCAATGACACAGTTAACAGTGTCGTTTCTCTCACCAGTATGAGTCCGTTGACAGCAAACAGCACCTCAAAGCCCGAGTACACGAAGAACGGACAGAGAAGACGGATGCGATAGTCTCGTAAGTGCTTGAAGGGCAGCTGGAAGATGTTGCCCCAGCCGATGCTGCGGAGGTCGATCTCCTCCGTGGGCCGATACGCAGCTCCACACAGCCCGAGGATCTGCACAGAACATCAACATCTCACATCTTTCCTAATCTGTTACTATTTATGCACCAAATTATGAAACATGAATGTGTTTGTGTTTATTGCTAAACCAACAACAATCTTAAATCTCTAATTAATTTTATTAATATGAACTTTATAATGAACAATAAACAATTAGTTGTAACACTATGTGTTCTTGTCTGTGTTCATTTAAACATACTGTTTCAATATATATTTCCTATAAGAGTTTTTTACAGTTGCCATCAGTGTTTGTTGTTCTATTTGCAATGGTTTAGTGGTGTGGTGTGAAGATTGGGGAGATGATGTGAAGATTAGACTGTGAAGATGATGGTCTTACGATGATCATGGCGAGGAAGGCCGCTCCCATCAGGACACTCTCCACCTCGATGAGCAGCAGAGAACGAGGCAGGCTGTGCAAAACCGTCTTATTGAAATTCTGTATCACGCCTTTCCCATCAGCCCCTGGGAGGAAGTGAGAGAAATCAATGCCTCACCGTTCCTACAAAATCTGCTTTTCACCGTAATTCATGATTAATGCATGAAGCAAGAGCGGAACTAAAGATTCAATGTTCAGGAGCATCACAAAATAACTTCTTACTTGAGGAGTTCTGACTCATTTAGTGTCTTGAATGAAAATAAATAAGCAGAAAAATCTGTATTAAGATTCTGAAGTCAGAACCTATCCGACTTCAAGCCTCACCCAGACAAACTAGAAAAATGTGTATTTTATACAAAATAACCAAATGGTATAAGACATTTTGGTTTTTAGTTTATTTTTATGCTTGTTCTGTCTTATTTTGAATGAGTTTAAGTAACCTCTGGCATCATAGAAGTTTGTTGTTTTTTAACTGGAACCTGTGATCAAATACTGACCTAAAAGAGTTCAAAACAAGCAACCTGTGTGAGGTGGAATCTTATTGGACAAACCATTTAGGTAGATGATTGGTGGTTTTTGTCACAGCATTTTGGCATTATCATTTATTTTACTAAAAAATTTCAAAGATCTACGTTGATGGAGGTTACAGCCCTGACATGATGATGTGGACCATCAGATTTTCTTCTGAGCTTTTCTGGTAACTTTTTCCCACCATCCAATATGGCAAGTGGGCGACCTTTCACATGAAACAGTGCTGCTGCGGATTTGACGTGACTGACTATTTTGCAATTTTAAATAGTGGTTTAAATAAACTCCTCTCGTCATCTCTGTTGAGAGCCGGAGTCAGATACAGCTAAACACTGAGCAGCAGATGTTACTGCCCTGGTCTAGAGGAAGTCAAAGCTGCGATTGACTGTAACACATTTCACAGGGTTTATAATGTGTTATTGAACACAAATATATTTTACAGTATGTCAACATTTATTCTGAGGACACAAAATTAAAGTCAATGTCAAGGGTCTAGGATTCCTGGAGGTGCGTAGAGCTGCAGAGTGTATCTGTTCTATATATGTACACACACGTTTATATACACTATCAAACTTACCACAAGTACCACACTATCAAAGTATACCACAAGTATACAATATAAACCTATGAATACTTTTCCTGTTCAAAGATCTCTGAAACAGGCTCTTAAAATAGTGTGCATGACTTCTGCTTTGACACTTCAGTCTTCTCGCTTCTGTGTTACTGGTTCTACATAAAACGCAATAAAAACAGATACGAGAACTACCACAGCACAAATAATGTCGAGCACCTGTCACCTGGCCCCTATCCCACGAGCCAATGAAACACAGCGAAAGGTTATGAGATTGAGAAAGCGGTTTACCACACTGTGTGACTTTGGAGAGAGTGTGTTGATAATCGCTCAGATAGTTATTGAGGAACAACACCATGGGGAACTCAGCAAACACAAAACTAAGCTGCAGAGAGAGAGAGAGAGAGAGAGAGAAACGTTGAGTTATTATTATAAATAACCGTGTAATTGTACAAAACCACATGCGCAGTCTTGACACGTTTACATACGCAGCTGTGAACGTATATAAATATTTCAGTTTTGAAAACGGAGGCACAACAATTGCAGGATAACTGTTACCTAATTACTGTTGCTTTACAAACTTCACACCTAGAAAAGGGCAGAAATTGCTCACAGTAACTCACATGGAAGAAGATGTAGAAGACTGAGTGGAAAATGATGATGTACGAGTAAAAGGCTCCTTTGGGGAGTTTCTTCTGTTCCTGTACATGTTCCTCCTTGTAGTTCACATACTCGTAATACTGCTGAGCCATTCTGACACACACACGCGCACACACACACACACACACACACACACGCGCACACACACAGAGATAAGAAGGTGGGAGCGGGTGGGCAGTTAGTTTAGCTGAATCAGTCAAAACTTCAAGGCTAAGGAGCAAATCGCTGGATTCCTGAGAAAGGAGGTTTTAGTTATGCTACATGAGTTGGCATGATAATATCGCTGTCCAGTAACATTACATTTCATTTATCTTTATATTACATGCACCATTTATCTTTATCAAGAAGAAGAACGTGTGAAACAATGACTGTTTCCAAACACGGCTCCCCAAACCGTGGACATAAACATGAACGGGACATAAACAGCAAGCCATGGTTGAGACTTGGTTTACATGTTATTGCTGACACATTTTATTTTGTAGAATTTTATGGTTGACTCATCTGCAGTTGGACACCAACAATTTGTTGTATTTGGAACTCATGTTGTTTTGAAAACTCACATTTTATACGTGTTAATTGTCAGACCTGATTTACAGCTGAGAAATTATGCTAATAAGCAACATGACTCAGCTTTGCAGCTGCAGTTATAGTTTGTGTTGTAGTGCATAAAAATATCTAGGGTTGGGGAAACCAGAATCAACAATGAATCAATTATTGAAAATCCATATCGGTCAACCACTCATCTTAACAGTCTATAGGGGTACTGGGCATTATAGATACTTGTGTATATATAGTATAGATACTGTATAGATACTAGTGGTTATGGACCTTATAAATACTTGTATAGATCTGCATTAAAACTTTATTACCTAGTGATGTAGTTTCCCATGGACGCCCATAGCGGAACTATGACGACACCAATGGCGACAGCAGATGGTACCAAAGTATAATATCGCTCCCAGTAATTGGTTGAAACAAAGAGTGCATAGATTCCGGATGCCAGGAACATCATCCATTTGGTACCCAGAAATCTGAGGATAAAATAAAAACAAAGTTGAAAGTGCTTGAGGAGAGAAACTTTCTAAACATCTAGTCTGTAATAATCGTGGGTAGTTAACGCCATGAGTGTGAGATGACCTCTGGTGACACGACCGCTCATCAGATTTTCCAGCGTATTGTAAAGTAGACAGTGAACATCAAGTGAAGAAATGCAAGTTTTAATGAATAACAAAGTGTATGAAGAGTGAATGAGTAGATCTCGATTATATTTAAAATAATCATTATATTATTTATTATTATTATATCCTGTAAACAGGCAGGTGATATTGCCCTACAAATGACAAATAACCCCTAAGACAGTGAGAGGTGGTTGTGTTTTTGTCAAGCTGTAAACTTTCTGCGTTTAGTATGTAGGCGTTTTTTGTATTAATGCATATAAATTTCCACACATATACATCATACATATTCATTATACCACTGCTTAAATCGAATAATGGTCTAAGACATTTGCACAGTACTGCAGACCAAACTTAATGCCAATAGTCAAATCTTTGTGGGTTGTTAGATTAACAGTCCTGGTCCTGTGAAAAGATTAAAACAGAATTATTGTTTCTGTCATTATCCCATTACGCCAAACTCTGCTCACTAGCAACACAGGAAGAAAAGACACAAACGTTGGGTGTGTTTACCTGATAAGCACAGGTGTGTAAAGCAGACCCACGATAGGCGTGACGTTGATGCCCATCAGCATTTTGTTGTCAATGTCCTCCAGCCCCAGCGTCCCGTACTTCACCTCTCTGTACGTCTCATCATAGTGTAGGATCAACTGCATCTGCAGGAGACCTTCAGAAGAAAACACCTCGTGAAGACACAGACACAACACTTCACAAACTCTTGTTTCTGGCAGCATTCGCAAGCCGTCCGTCATTTTCACAAGTGAGACATCTTTGTGTCTGAGCGTGCCAAAGAACTTGCTAAAATTACCAGCACCAGTCAAGAGTGGCATCATCCGTGTGTTATATCTGCACACAAGCAGACAGTACGGCAATGAAATAGCCGTGACGACAGCATGTCGCATTTACGGCGGGATCTTTTTATGACAGCAGGTATGATGTCATAACGAGACTGAATCACATGTGGAGGTTATGACGTGTGATGCGG
>JBAJNP010013691.1:0-11837 GCA_036877545.1 Yasuhikotakia modesta | reverse complement strand
TTTTTTTTACAGCACTGACTCCATTTACACAAAACTCTCATTTTCTGTAATATGATCAGGATATTACAGAGAGGTATACGTACATTCAGAGTACATGGGACCTATTTAAAATGTAAACCAAACCTATATACAACCTCAAACCAATGTAAATCCACAAATGACGTAAATCATAAAAAAACATCTTAACATATCTTCCTCACTGAACTAAACATATTAAAGTATATATAAAATGTATTTGATTTTATCAGTAGTAAAAACAGGTCCAAACTAAACATTTGATCCGTAAGTCCCAACACTACAGCACTAACCAAATCATCTATGAAACACGAGCGGTATTCATAAATCTTTGGCTGCTATGCTATTAGCACAGTCACAGCACTTCTTATAGAAGCCAAAACTCATTTAGTTTCCTGTATTAGAATCGAGTAAATGCATGGGAAATTCTACCATAGAGCTTGTTTTCAATCCAGGTAGAGGGGAGGGTTCGAGGGAGAGGGGCGTTACTACAGTCCACTAAGGGCGTGTCCTCTTCAGAGAGGGAGTCGTCGTACAGCAGAGCATCTGCTGGTGTGGAGGCCGCGAGATCCAGATAGTCCTGATGAAGGGGAAATAAACGGTCACGTCTCATTGGTCGAAAACCTCAGTTTGTTGATTCAGACATAAGTTTGGACGCTATTAAGAATTTTCTAGAACTTTCTGGTCAGCATCCCTCAATAAATGTAGCATGTAATGTTAAGTAATGTTTTTGTGAAATATTTACATTTTAAGCACAAAATAAAACATTTGAAAGTTTAAACAGGTTTAACTTCACATTTTCAATCTGTTCAAAACTTTTTTGTGTTTGCAAAAAAAGAATTTTATTCAGTTAAAACTAACAGTGAGAAACTGCATCTAGATTTGCTGTCGTGTTCATTGTTGTAACTGAACACTGTTACTTACCGTTCATCTTCATCATTACCATAAAACGTAAATGAATGAACACATTTAATAGCGAGTAAAGACTCCACTATTCAACACTGACCCAATGTCTGTGTGATTGTATGTGACAGGAAGTGTTTGTTGTTTTCTTACTCTACTTTTCACCATCATCTTCTCCAGTTCTTTGCTAATGTCTGAGAAGGTCGGCCGCTTATCTGGCTCTTGTTTCCAACATCGAAGCATCAGATTGTACCTACATTATATAACACAGCATTCAGCACGTTATATATATACATACATACTTATATATATGTGTGTGTGTGTGTGTGTATGTATATGTATGTTGTTTAGTGTCCGTGATGAACCCACATTTCATCTGTGCAGTTCTCTGGTTTCTCCATTCTGTAGCCGGTCTTCAGAAGGTTGAAAAGCCGTTCTGGTGCAATGCCTGGATAAGGGTTTCCTCCCAGGGTCACGATCTCCCACAAGAGGACACCGAAAGACCAGCTGATGAGGACAAGAGATGGAGAGAACGTAAAATCCTATTGAAGCTGTTCATGGCTATTCAGTCTGTATGTGTTGTATGCAACGCTTCTATGACTTACACGTCACTCTGTGTTGTGTAAATGTGGTCAAACAAAGACTCTATAGCCATCCATTTGACAGGAATTCGACCCTGTAATTTAAAAGCATGAATGTTTCATGCCAAACAACTGTAAAATTGCAAATTACATTAAACCACATGTAAACCACATAGGAAAAAATATATGTTTACCTTGCTCCTCTTCACATATGAATCTTCCTCATAGACGTCTCGGGACAAACCAAAGTCTGATATTTTCATCTTCCTTCCTTCTGCCACCAGCACATTTCTGGCAGCGAGGTCTCTGTGTACGAGCTAAAAACACACAAATAAACCAATACATTTTTTGACACTTTTTTGGGTTAAACATGGACAACAAATCAGTTATTAAGCAAGTACATGAGACTATGTCTCCTTATCTTACCCCGATTTGCAACCGTATATTTATAATAACGATTTATAATTTGAGTTTTGGTAAATGCTGCTTTGCCTTTATTTGACTTCAACGTAGGTAACAAATCTGCAATGTTATTTTTTAAACAGGGGTGGCGACAGAGAGGCAAAAGTTACAAACTACAGGTTTCCAAGTTCAGCTTTAATTTCTTATTTCATTGTAAAACTAAAAAATTTTGGGATAATATTCCTTATACTCCCGATATACCTTCATTTCAGCCAGGTATTGCATTCCTCTGGAGATCTGCCAGGCAAAGGAGATGAGGTCACCCATGGTTAGCGCTCTCTCATCTGGGTTTTCCAAGTAGCTGGAGTTACGGTTGGCATCATTACCCATATAGCTGGGCCCAACTTTCCGACTCTCTCTCAGGAAATTTCGCAGCGAGCCATACTTGGCATATTCAACAATTAAGTATAATGGACCTAAATAGACCAAATTTTGTTAGCAAATGGAACAAGCAAAGATGAAAGCACAACATATTGATTTTTATTAAATAATTTCTTACCATCCTGGCTGCAAGCGCCATACATTTTTATCACATGAGGGTGATTAACTTGCTTAAGCAATGTGAATTCTGACAGCAGATCTCTGAGTTCACTGTGAGATGCATTTTCTGTAACAAAAAAGAAATTTATGGCAAATCATTCAGATTTGATTCTTTTCAATTTGTAAAATTACATCTTCCTCAATTTTAGGTTGCATAAGTTACCTTTTAACATTTTTACAGCAACTGTTGTGTATCCGGCTTTTCCTTTAAGACGGAATGCTGTGGCCTTCACAACCTTCCCAAACTCTCCCTCTCCCAATGTTTTTCCCAGCACTAGGTTTTTTCGTGGGAATTCCCACTTTGGATCTTCCTGTTAGCAGAAATGAGAAAAATACTAAACATTACAAATTATTTAGACTTCATATTTAAAAAATTAATGGTCTTGAATTAAGTCCAATTATGACACAAAATTTCACAGTCTAAAGTGGCATATATGGTAAAATGTTACAAGGTTTTATTTTGTTAACATCAGTTCATTGTTGTTCATTGTTTGTTCACGATATCTTAAGTTTAATGCATAAGCTCATGTTAATGAATTTCATCAAACAAGAAAAATTCAAAATGAGTGAAGTTACAGGTATTTTGAAGGTGTCGATGGCCACTTGGTTCTCCATTGAATCTAGAGAAGCTCTCCGAACATTGTTGGCTGAGTAACTGATGGGGTAGGACTGGGCCGGTCGGCGGAAGGTCATCTCAGCTGAGGCGATGGGTGGTTTCGGTGTGCTCTTGTGATAACGGTGAATGAAGTACGAGGACAGAAGGATGGAGACGATGAAGGACAGAAGAACACCGGTTGCAATGACGGTCTTGCACATGTCATCACAGATAGCCTCTGAAAAACAGATACAAAACAACAGCTGTACTTTTAGACTGCTAGAACGTGAATCAAACGCATACGCAGCTAACAGGAATGCTCAGAGAACGTTGGCTAACATTTTCTAATAGTTCTCTTAACATTGTCAAAAACATTCTGAAACAATTTAACAA
Organism: Yasuhikotakia modesta; assembly: GCA_036877545.1. Lineage (NCBI taxonomy): Eukaryota > Metazoa > Chordata > Actinopteri > Cypriniformes > Botiidae > Yasuhikotakia > Yasuhikotakia modesta. Next base: position 8,348 of record JBAJNP010013691.1, on the reverse strand, counting down.
CACAATTCTTAAATTGTTAGCAGAGTGTTTCAAAAATGTTAAATAGATTAAAATTGTTTTAATATTCTAATAACCAAGCAATAATGTTAAAACATAGAAATTATTAGCTGGGTATTTCCTAAATCTATCATACAAAATCTTTCAGCTCACCCTCCATTTCATCTTTTTCACAGAAGCACTTTTCTGCGAAACAGTAGCAGGTCCCATATCCCGCTTTAATTCCATACAGACCCCTCTCATGACCCCCGATTATAGGCTGACCTGACAACAAACACATGTTGTTACGTTCTCACCCATCCCAAAACACAACAGCTGAGTTATGGATGCCTACAAAATAGAAGTGCTAATATTTATAACACATTTTAATAATAACACATGTAAAATGAACTACATTTAAAATGTCACAAAAACACAACGAAAGCAAACATTTCTCTTACTGGTGCAGTCCTGAGGGCATATGGATATATCTTTGCTTTCAATGGCATCACAGAAACCATCAGGACATGTGCGCAGATCGGGGGAACAAGTGGAATATTTTTTAGATATTCCTGCAAATGTAACACAATGAAAATGATTCAATAACATTATCAATAAACAGGCAAAAGTGTGGAAACAGTTCTGAGGTAATTTGGTAAGTGCAGCGTTTTTGATTCCATCCATATCCTTTTAGATTTCATCAAACACAACAGAACATTAGAGTAATGAGAGGCCAAATGAATTGTGGGTAACCTTTATCAGTTCCTTGTCTCCACTGGCATCTGCCTGTAGGGGCTCCCAGACCCCGGGACGCCTCACAGTCCCCTCGCTGTCTCCTCTCTGCGCAAGCCAAAAGCCGTGGCTCATCCCCCTTCTTAAGACCGGCTGCGTGCCACAGACAGGAAGAGGAACAACTAAATGCTATGCTAATGAATCAACACAGTAACTGCATTCGCTTCAAAGTAATGAACAATAAGAATCTACAATAACAACATAAGACAATAAGAACAAGGCAATAAGAAAATAAAATGAATTCATGTAATGGAGAGAATGACTCTCTTCATTACATGACGCAGACACTTTTATCCAAAGCGACTTACAAATGATGAATAGAAACAGTGTATCAAATGAAAAAACCTATAAGCAGTCCTATAAGCATTGTGCAATTTTCCCTAGACTAGCATAGAGTAAGCAAACAAGTGCAGTTGCCCCCCACACATTTTTTTATATAGAGAGAGTAGAAAGAAGGATAGAGGAAAAAGAAGTACTAAAGAAGTGCTTCAAATCATACTTGCAACTCAAAATAATTGTTGTGTATGGAAATGTATGACATATTATTAAGTATTGCAAAGTTTTAACACCTGCTGTGACTTAAACTGACCATTTTATGCAAAAACTGAATGATCTTACCTTCCCCCTCAAACAGTACGAGGAGCTGAGTTCTGGCCTGCAGCTGGTTCTGCTGCTCCTGGGCTGTAACTGTGTAGCGTAGCTCCAGGCAGTCAGCTCTGCGTAATGCCTCAGTGTTGTTCACATAGAGAACACCGGACATCTCCTTCTGGCTCTGCGCTATGCTAATCGCCGTGTAGCATGACTGCGCATCGGCAGATGCATTCTTATCTGCGACCTCCAACTGATATTCAACATCAATGCCCTTAAACATCAGACAGTTGTCCACACAGACCTTTCCGATCTAACAAACAAGCAAACAACAAAGAAGAGTTAATTTACAGTTTAATCTATGGTATCTGCAATTTTATAAGGATATATACAGTCCTTCAAACCTAAAGTGACACTTATTATTTTAAAATTCTGGTTAGTATTTGTTTTACACTTTTACTCTACATGTTAAATATATGCAAATATTTCAGCATGATCTGTATGTATATTGTACGGTAATTATATTAATTGATATTGTATTGATCTTATACCTGTATATTGATTAAATTATTATTTTAAATTAAAGTCAAACACCTATACCTCTACTGAAACACACCCATACCCTAATGTAAACACTACTAACTAAAACATAACAGAATCACCTGAGAGTATGTTGTGGATTTCCGTGACAAACTGTAGACATATGTGATGTTGTTGAAGTGAATAGGGACCGGCAGTATAGTGACATTGAAATGTAACAGAACTGTTCCTTCCGGGCCGGGGAAAGTCGTGTCATTCACCAGATAGTCCAGCTGAAACGAACGAGCCTCTGTGACAGACACATTCTGACTGAGTTTCAGCTCTGAGGGCAGAGAACACAACAAATTCAGTGCTTCATTACAAACATCCTAAACAAATACCCAATTCCTAAAGGTACAGTAGGCAATCTTTGAATGAAACGTTATTTATTATGCTGGTTGAAAGTCTCTTCAGATCCACTGAATAAAGTGGCATAAATGTAATTGTATTGTTTTCTGTGGAAGGCACTGGAGCTTAAAATGTCTGTCCAATCAATGCATTCGATCCTAATGCAATGGTAGGATGTCCTTTTATTTGCATACCTTCACACATGTTTAAGGGAGGTGTTGTTTTTGGAGAGTGTTATAAAGAGAGAGTTTTCAAAGTTAGCCTACCCTACCTTTAAGGAAGTGATGTTTATTTTCTTCATTCTTTACTTGTTGGTACTCACTGTATTCATGCACCGTCCCCCGCACGTTGCTAAAGACCACCTTCTCCTCCCTGAATTTGGGCTCTATAGTGAACGTTTTATTGATCCACGGGTCGTTCGTAAGCAGGGTACCGACAAATTTATTTTGACTTTGGTCACTGGGGTAAACAGGTGTCGTGTCTCGGTCGTAAACGGACAGACTGCCACAGACGGTTCCCTGTCAACAGCAAACGTGTTACTTGCGCTACAGGTGCGCGCTTTAAACGCGCATGTATCTCCAAAGGACGTTTGCGCGTGGCGCTCACCTCGCTCCGGTTAAACTCTATCACGACTTCCTCGGTGTCGGTTCCGTTCACGTACGGAGGATTGTCGTCCTCGTCGTAAATGTTGATGTGAAGAGGGATGTTTAGGGTGTGCATCATATGTTCTGCTCGTACCGTACACACTATAAGGAGACGATACGCTTCCTTCTCCTCTCGGTCCACGGGTGCCGTCACCACCAGCTCTGAAGTTGAAGCGTCCACCGCAAACGGAACCGGTGAATCTGCGTTATGCAATAAAAAAAATGGCATAACATGGAAACAACAAACAAGTAATTGTTGTTATTTATGGCATAACATGGAAACAACAAACAAGTAATTGTTGTTATTTACCACAATCTGTAATGGCTATACCAGTCAACTGCAATGCCAAAATAAACATGATGCTGATATAAGCATTTTTACATATTTATTGTAAACACTAAAACAAGTGTTTAGTAAACATTTCCAAACATCATTAAAATAAAACAATCATAAGCAAAATTACTTTGGATACTTGTGAAAAGTGTTTGGTGTATGTTTGGTTTATACCCGCGTCAACTGCGTAACTGATGGTGTAGTTTGGACAGACACTCGCGCGCGTGAAGCGTCGGAGTTGCCGCAACGCTCCCGGCATGCGATTCTCCCTGATGTGGGGGTTTGTGTCTCTGTCGGGGAAGCACAGACTCTCCAAACTCGAGTGACCACACGATGGCGCTGTGGCGTTGATGAATGTCAGGCTGACCTCCACTTTGGGAAGAAGATTGCACATCGTCTTCCTCACGGGCATTGGAGAGACTGTGACTTTCAGTGTGAGCTTTTTTAAGGTCCCGGTTGAGCTGGTGTCTGGAGGACAAGGATATAAATGGGAATAGATTATTAAAGGAATCCAGACAAACGGAAGCCTGTTTGATAATTGCTTGAATAGTAACTATGTATGAACTAACAGTGCTTAACATTTATTATCCTTAGAAATATTTGCCACAAATGATGCCAAACTCACATATGCTACTAAAGTCACTCCAATCCAGAGTTTTGTTCATTGAAAGGACTCCAGAGGTCTCATCCATGTGGAACCACGATGCATAAGCAGGGGGTCTCTGAGGATTTCTGAAACACAGCGAGAAATACGGCCTCTCTGTGGGGGTCTCCAGCATGGAGTGGACCTGCAGGACCGGCGATCCCTGTGACTGCCCCACATAGATGACTTCTGAGTACTCGCTTTGTGGGAAATAGAGTCCGTGTGAACCTGTCCAAAACACACATGAAATGTCACACACCGTACATTTGAACACCACCAAATATTCTTACCTTCTATTATAGTTACTGTATGTACCTCATATAAATGGCAATGTATATAAAAAAACTACATATGCATATTAAAAAACGTGTTTTTTTGCACTAATAAGCACTGATTTATTTGTAAAGTTTACCCTCTGGCACCCAAGATACATTCAATAGTTTGTAGTAAATTACATCAGATTTTGTCTTACAACAACAGTATAATAGGAACTTCCATGCAAGTGGTGAATTCATTAAACACATCCGTTTCTCTATTGCATGTTGCATGGCCCTCACTGCTGTCTTTGAAGGAATGAAACAGCATCTTGTATTACATTGACATTGGTCTTTAATGAATTCCTTACATGGTCAATATGATGTGGTCTCCAATTCTCCTTGGCTTCACCTTGAGAAGTTTAATTACAGAGATAACATAATACTGCTTGAATCATTACCTGCAGGATGAGTGTGGATGGAGGGGAGGGTGGTGGATGGGGGGAGGGGTGATCTATAAAACACTATAACATCCCCATGAGTTTTACCAGTAAATGGAGATGCAAGTGTTCAGGCTGTAATTATATCTCTCCTGTGTTCCTGTCCAACGATGGTGGGCGGTCACTTAGGAACGTACTAATGTCATTAGCAGACAGCAAAACTAGATTTTCTATTTCTGTTGCTGCAGTTGAAGCTTGTCTCTGGTTTCAGACATTGATTTAATTTAGCCGTGTTGGGATGACAGGAGGCCGGATTGATGGATGCAACGTGGCCAACCTTCCTGAAGGATGGAGATACACTCAGGAACACTACGAGCCTTTTTATTAAAAGCCTTGTCAAGACACAAAGAAAGCACAGAACTGATCTGTGTACATTTGAAGGGTCGTTGGTTAAATTTGCTGCGGGGTTTTTAATTTTAAGTATAAGTATTTGGCATGAAACAAACATATAAACTTTAAGAACTGGTACTGTAGAAGACAACAGGAAATCAAACCTTGGCTTTTATGAGAATGTCCCTCCCCCTAAAGCCAACAGCCAATGAGTAGAAATAACAGCCAAACACAGCTCTGGTTAATGATTATGATGTAAGCTTAAAGCTATTGTAACCTATTGAACAAAAAAAACACGGCTTAAATAAGATACTGAATCTAAGCTGCATTAGGTAAGATCCATGTTGTATTTCAGGTATTTTTTAACCACATATCAATAGTACAAAGTAAGGCTTGTGGGCCTAGTTAACAAACCAAAACCACAGGAGAACTGAAAGATGACAGGATCAATCTTTAGCTGATGCAGACACAGTGTTGAACAAACCACTGGATTCTGTCTGACATTCATTCGTCATTCTGTGTCAGTGTATCAGTGAGGTTCTTCCCAGCCACTCAGATTCAGAGTTTTTGAGAGAGATGTACTTGCATTTGTACTTAAACGTATGAAATTGGAGTAGCTGTGTGGGCTCTCGGACATGATTCCCAGACCAAAAACATGGCAATGTAAGAAACACCATTTTGTCAATCCACTGGGATTTCTAGGATGGTAATTCACAGTTTTTTAGATGTCTGGAAAATATGTTTTATTACTTAGCCAAACATCCAAGAAAGTTGTACAATTACAGAGTACAAGAGGAAAGTTGTATACTGTACAATTTTGAATTAGTTTCAAAATCAGATTTTTGCAGTATATACAGTATAACAATATGATGTATTTAGTGTGCTTATTTTTTTTCTGCATGCACAAAACACCCGGGTGACCCACAACATTTGTCAATATAATTTCAGCTACAATTTAAATCTCTTTCTTGACTTTCTATTTCAACAGACTAATGCATCGTTTTACACCGCATTTTTAATAGCGTGTAGCATTTAGTAAGCAGAAAGATTGCATTTTATTGTAAGAGTTTGTTCTTTAGGCATGTGTTGGCAAACAAAAATGCTTTAAATGATTAAATGTTTTACAACGATCCAAAAAGCAACACAAACAACACTGTAATTTCAAAGTATTGATCAGTATGTCTCCCTAATTCCTCACATAAATGTTGTGTAATTCAATTTTATGAAGAAGACGCACTGAAGTTATCTGTCAGGAAAAGTTTAAATGCTACTGTTTATCTCTGTCTTTGATTCTCATTTGTCTGAAATGTTTCTTATTTTCAGCATTTAAAACAGTGTAATTTGTTTAAGCCTAAAACGTTGTCCTAGTCCAGCAACTATAGGTAAGCCAATTACAGCTTAATGCCAATAAAAAGTATAAAGACTCTATATGTTGCTTGTATGTTTTATACATTTACTAGCATGACACAGTGACAATGGCTCAACCAATGGTGTGAGTTTAGGGCGGGACTATCTCTCCTGTCAACCAAATGAAAATGAGGGAATAGTTTCAGTAACTTGTCACTGTTTTGCAAATCAGTCTGGTGATGATGGGGGTACATTGTACCTTTAGTCAGTGTATTAGTGGTCCTGGCTGAAGAAAAAATATCTTTAGTGAACACAATCTGGGATTTTTGTGGATGGCGGCTGCAAACAACAACCTATCCAGCTGATTTGAATCGTTCCAAACTTAATTTATTTCCAGGCCGGAAGCCAACAGAAAGCAGTTTATATCAAGCTAATTAACTGAAAGAATCAAAAGCAGTATAGATGCACAAATGGTTTTGTGTCATCAAAAAGCAAGTCTGACATAATGCATTCTGGGATTTTTGTCAGTTGAACGTAGGTGGCGGCGGTTTGGAGTTACAGGCGATCGCTTGATCAGATTGGGCTCAATGCTCTGACCTCTCACAGCCACATCATGGATCATGACTGTAAACACTATGATGCAATCTGACATATTGATTTCAACTCACAGGCGAATTGACTTTGAACCTAACATACATACACACACAGCACCAAAACGGCTTAACAAGTAAAATCGTGAGTAATATTAATTCTGAGTTAGGCATTATGTAAAACAGCTTCATATAATTTCCATTAGTGGTTTGTTCATTCTTATTACAGGTCATAAGAAGGTGTGCCAATTCTCCTCAGTGCTTGTTAATATCTGAACTCTGCTACAAGAAAACAGTTCTAATGATGACGGCAGTAATAAATGGAAAGATAGAGTGTATATATATATATATATATATATATATATATATATATATGTGTGTGTGTGTGTATATATATATATATATATGTGTGTGTATATATATGTATTATATTATATATATATATATATAAATAATGGAATATATAAATATGGAATTCTATTTTCATTCTATGATTATTCCATACATCTAAATGCAAAGTACATAAATTCAAACCTTCTTAAAAATAAAGGTTTTAAAAAGGTTCTTTAATGCCATAGAAGAACTATTTCTGGTTCCCAGAGAAACATTGAGTCAAAGGTTCTTAAGTAAACCAATTCTTTCTTACATTTAATAAAAAAAAAAACGAAGCGTCTAAAGAAACTTTATCCACTACAAATAACTTTTTGTGAAACAGAAATAAATGTTGGAACCATACAGCCCAAATTAGTTCTACTACAGAATCATTGAGCAATTTTTTTTCAGAGTTTTCACCACCAAACCATACAGACTGAGATATACATATGGTGTATGATGTTGGTGAGCATAAATCACCATGGTGATGAGGTTTGCATGTTTTGTAACCAGAACGTTTAGCAAATTAATAGGTTAATGGGGGGACGACCTCTGGATCGGACTGCACGGCAACAGGAATTCAATTAGCTCAAAACTGCCACAGAAACGTACCATCTATGAGATCATGGGAGCCTGGGTCATTCTCACCATTCGCTTGAACTCAGCAGAAGGCGGAAACAAGCTAACAGAGCAATTCTCTTCCGTAATCCACTTACTGCTCAAAGGCTCCCATTCATGACATGCTGCATGTAAACACAGGGATGCGTTTGTTGCAATTACCAGCCGTTCTGTAGCTGTAGACCTGCAGCTAAATCATCTGTATATCAGCATATTTGAAGGATAATCATTATAATGTCCAGGCTGACAATGACAAACTCAGTGTGTTTATGGCTCTGTGTTTGTTGGGATCATTGAGCGACACATGCTGATGTCAGAGGAAACTTGGCCCCTGCCCTCTCAGCCAAGGTCAATGTGCAGAGCATCTGTCTCCAATGATGACCAAATCAAGAAGTAGCGGGCCAATCAATAGCCTTATTAATCAACAGCCAAT
>JBAJNP010013690.1:0-11837 GCA_036877545.1 Yasuhikotakia modesta | reverse complement strand
CCTTGTACACATATGACTGTGTGGCCACTGCCAACTCCACTAACATCATTAAGTTTGCTGACGACACCGTTGTGGTTGGGCTGATCTCTAACAACAATGAGACAGCCTACCTAGAGGAGATCAGGACTCTGGAGGACTGGTGCCAGAGAAACAATTTCCTCCTCAACGTCAGTAAAACTAAGGAGCTAATAGTGGACTTCAGGAAAAAGCAGGCGGGGAACTACCAGACCCCACCATCCACGGGAGCCCAGTGGAGAGAGTGGACAGCTTTAGGTATCTTGGTGTTAACATAACGCAGGACCTGTCATGGTCCTGTCACATCAACACAGTGGTAAGAAAAGCCCGCCAGCGTCTCTTTCACCTCAGACGCTTGAGAGAATTTAAACTGCCTACTAAGGTGCTCAGGAACTTTTACTCCTGCACCATAGAAAGCATCCTGACAGCAAACATCATCACCTGGTTCGGGAACAGCACCAGGCAGGACAGACGAGCTCTCCAGAGGGGGGTGCGATCAGCTGAACGCACTATCAGTACCAAGCTCCCTGACCTGCATACTATCTACAGCAAGCAGTGCTGGACCAAGGCCAGGAAGATCGTGAAGGACCTCAGCCATCCCAACAACAGTCTCTTCACACTGTTGAGGTCAGGGAGGCGTTATCGCTCCCTGAAGACCAACACTGAGAGACTAAGGAGTTTCTTCCCTCAGGCAATACAGTCTCTCAACAGCACTTTCTTACTGTAGGAATCATCTCAAATCACTCTTGCTTTATTTGAACATTTCAATGCTGCTAATTATTGCTGCTACTACTGTTACTGGTACTATGTACTGTTGTTGTTATTATCATTATTATTATCATTACCATGGTAATGCTTGTATTATTAGTGTGTTTTCCAAACACAACCGGTTGTATATTTTTCCACACAATCACTCTATAGTATTTATTAGCCTACTAGATATATATATATATTTTTTTTTTTTCTTTTTAATTTTAGATTCTTATTTACTGTTATTACTGTTATGTTTAAATAACATTCTCTTTTCTCAGCAGGTCAGCAGGCGTTAAAGCATTTCACTGCATGTCATACTGTGTACGATTATGTATGTGACCAATAAAATTTGAATTTGAATTAGTAATAAGATTAATAAGCCACAATCTTGACTTTGGCTCTTTGGGCTGCATTGCACATTGCAACTGTGAGTGCACAGTTAAGCACGGTTGAATGTTCGAGCACAGCTGAATGATACATTTTTGGGCTTGGAACATGAGAGATGTTCCTCTAATAAAGAGTTAGAAGTAAGACAGGACACTGTATGAGAATCAAGAGCTCAGTAAGGGCTGAACTGCCTGAATTGGCAGAAAAATACGAGCAGTCCAAGCAAAACTATTTGAAGGCTTCTGGGGCATACAGAACCATTGGAAGAATTAGTACTTGGGTTGATACATATGAGTCCGCTTTACTGCTGGTCTCAGACCAGAGCCCTGAGACAGGCATGGTGCTGCAGCACACATTGGATGACTATTAAAGCAATCTGTTATTACACTTTTAGTGTATGGACAGACTCCACAAGTAGTAATGACATGCTAATGTTAGAGATGGCATAACATCTGCTTAAGCTGTCAGCTTTGCTGCCGACCCTGCAGACCCTGTTTCAGTCTTTCTTAATCAAGGGGAAGCATTAGTGCATCATATTCTGGATGACCTAAAGCACTCTGGTATACTCTGTCCAAAACCTGCTTGACACAAATGCCTTGAGACACATCTGCTCCAAGACCTAAGCACCACATTGGCCCACCCAAGCTTAGTTCTTGTTTTTTGTTGTTTTTTGTATATTAAAGATTTTTCCTAATCTTTAATATACACCCAGACCTTTGGAATCTCAATGTCTGGCCCCTAGACAGACACAGATAAACTAAGTGGAAGAACATGGAAGACTATCACTAGATGTGTGCCTTGAAGTGTCATTTTTTTCTGAATTTCTGAATTTAGCACCAGGTAATAACTGATAGAAATGCACTTTTAAGACAGGAAAGGCTGGGGATGTACACTTAAAAAGTGTACATGACCACAGCAAATTACTGTGGGTCATTAATTTCTTGTATAGACTAATCAATTTGCTCAATGATACTGTTAATGAACAGTTTATTGTTAAGAGCTACAGGAATTGATTTTATGTTACCTGTACCTGCTTTATTACTCCCAAAGACACAGAACTCTTGTCCTTGAGAGTCACTCTCAATGACTCTCAAGGACAAGCTTTAACTAAAACCAAGGACAGCTTTAGGTACAAATCTTTACATTTCCAACTGAAGAAAAAGCTAGAAAATATAAATCCTATACAGGCACTTCTTTTATTAATGGACTTTTATTGTATTTCTTTGGAACAATCTGAATTTAAATCTGAAAGCCCTATATAAAAAAAGTTTACTTAACTTCAAAACTACCTGAACTACTAGAAGTCACATTACTGCAAACAGTTTATAAGCGGTTAATAAGTTCAAAACAATGTGGTGCATATTGTTAGCTGCTTCCTACCTGACGAACAAAGGTAATGGGTTTTATTCCTCCTCTGTGAAGGTCCCCAGAAGATGAATCAAGCACTTCATTATAGTCTTTCTTCATACCCTACAATTAGTGGATATAAAAAAAAAATATTAAAGAAAGGAATAAGCTGCACCGTATCAATTCATATCAACCAATGGCGGAAACAAACATTTAAAAGTTTGTCATCTGCATAAACTCCTTTGCGTAATATACCGTTCTTCAAGAACCTTGAGTATCTGAAAAATTATGTAATAGTAAAGAAAAAATGGAGAAACTACTGTCAAAATGTAATATCACACCTTTTGTATTTCATCTGTGATCTGTGCAGCGCGTCTTATTAAAACATCCTTCTCCATGACATTCTTCAGAAATAAGCTAATCTCTCTCCTTGAAGACATAGTTCTTGATATTTAAAAATCGGAATGTGTGATTTTTCTATGTTTCAGCTTTTTGCATAATGATATAGTCCTTCTTTCCTCACGTCTTTCCACAACTTATTTTCCTGAAGCAATTACCTTCAGCAAACTCCTCACAATAAACTAAATATTCACAAGTCATACAAGAGGATGTAATCTATGTTTATACATGGGAGCAAAGTTTCCCAGGATTGGGTAAGTCTTTTTACATATTAACAGTGCATATTATATTAAGCTACAGGAATTGATTTTATGTCACCTGTACCTGCTTTTTTACTCCCAAAGACACAGAACTCATGGACTTTCAATTTATAAATCAATGACTCTCAAGTCATACAAGAGGATGTAATCTATGTTTATACATGGGAGCAAAGTTCCCAGGATTGGGTAAGTCTTTTTACATATTAACAGTGCATATTATATTAAGCATTTTGGTATATTAAACATTTTACGTAGCCATTGCAATGGTTTCGCTCCTACCTTTCGGGCCGTCATCAATTTGTTCATCTGAAAGGTAATCATCCTCATTAATGCCAGTAAAATACGGCCTGCCTCAAGGGTCTATTTTAGGTCCTCTGTTATTCACATTATACATGCTGCCCCTGAGAAATATGATTAGAAATCATGGTATAAATTTCTACTGTTACGCAGATGACACTCAACGGTACATTTAATCAAAACCAAATGACTTTTCTACGTCAGCGATACTCTCAGACTGTTTTAAAGACATAAACAATGGATGTTAAGTAATTTCCTTCTTTTAAATTCAAACAAAACAGAGATTTTACTTATTGGGCCAAACACTGGTAAACATGACTATCATCAACTATCAGACTATAATTTCAATGTAAAGTTACCACAGCTAATTTTGTCAAACACTAGGCATCATACTCGATAGTAATCTGTCATTTAAAGATCACATGCCTTATATTACAAAAACTGCCTTCTTCCACATAAGAAACATCACTAAGCTGCGTAAGACATGACAAGATCTGATGCAGAAAAGTAGCTTTTATGAGCTCTAGACTGGATTACTGTAACACACATTTAGGTGGTTGCCCTGCCTCAGTAACAAACCGACTACAATAAGTACAAAATGCTGCAGCAAGAGTCCTTACTAGGACGAAAAAAAATTACATAACCCATATTCTGTCATTGCTACACTGGTTGACTGTCAGATTCTGTATTATGTATTAAATATTATTGCTGCCAGTACGGCCAATGCTGTAATCTTTTTTAAAAGATTACAGCATTAGTCTTCTATGTTCTTTTCTTCATTAATCATCAGCCTTGTATCAAATAATCTTATTTAAACTCTCGCAATTTAATCTATTTCACCAGCCTACATTGTTAAATTTATCAATAATAAAACATGTAGACAGTAGAAATAAAACAAGTACAAGTAACAAGTAAATCTATTACTAAGATGTCATTTTTTATATTTCACAAGAGGCTGAAGATTAAAGGTTAACTTTTACAGAGTGAAATAGAACAAGTACAAAGTAGAAATAAAACGAGTAAAACGTAAATCTATTACTAAGAAGTATTTTTTACCTTTCAAGAGGCTAAAGATTACCCTTTCATTTCAATCCATTATGTTTATTTACAGCAATATCATGGTGAAATGCAGGTGCAAGTATTTCTGTAACATCACAACCATTAACAACAAACAAATTCATTTTATAACTACAATTTAACCATTTTTAAAACAACACAGTTCATTAAATACACTATATAAAAAATAAATGCACTTTATAACCCCATGTCAGAATGCAGTTGTGTTCCTTACATGAACAAAGACTCAGTAAGATTAACCATGTTTTGTCCAGAAAATGAACATGCGTCACATGCATTACTAACAGGTTAGTGTAGCTGCTTGAACTGCTGGATGACCAACCGTGTACTGGCTATGTTACGATTCTATAGTAAACGATGTGGCAAATCTTACTTAAAACTTCAGAGTACAGAGCACAGGTACTGTGAAATAAAACCAGATATATTTAAGTAATATTTCTTCTGTGTGAAATGGGCAAGAGTACACTGACTTGCACATACTGTGTAGGGAGAAAATTATGAATGAAATTGTAGAGTGAAAACTTTTATTTGTGAGTATAGAGCAAAACCGATCTAATATCTACAAATGTGTAAGCAGCATTTGACAGCTTCTGTTTAAACATTCACCTTAGAAAAACATGCATTATTCCTGCATGAGAATGACTACAGTAATACAGGTAAAGCTCAAACCGATGCTTGTTAAAGCAACACTAAATTTTCCACTGAACTTTTCCAGTGTCTGGTTTTACTCCAGAGTTTTTAGACAGATTCACTGATCAGATCTTCTTACTTTTTCCTAAAATAAAAAAATGCATATTAGCCCAAACACTCAAGTCTGACTGTAGCACATTGTTACAGGTGTGATTGCTGGAGAAACCTGGTGTATGCTGCTGTGGTTGGGAGGGTTGGGCCGATCTGTGCTGCAGATTTCACAGCCTGGTCTTGTTGATTTATTTATAAATGTACAGGAAGGACAGGACCACCCCAACTAATGAGAGAGTGAGAAACCAAATATCAGCTATGTAAGTAGACTATTTGGTTTATATTTCTCCAATACACCTTATCCTGTTTGTTTTGAGTAATCACAGAGTGTATCTTTATACTATACATTCCAAAAATTCAATCACTATGAATGAATAAGTACAGCTTATAACCATTATACAATGTTATAGCTAAAGAAACTGTAAATTTATGTCTAGCTGAATATATAATTATTACCTGATTGTTACTTGATTTCAACTTGGACCCTCCAAGTTGCAAAATATCTAGGTTAATGATGTCACTGATGTTAGGTTTCTCTGTGCCACACCCACTGCTGCCTGTTCAGCCAGAAAAACAAACACCAAATCATGTACTGATGAAGCTCAGCTTAACTTAATCTTGTATGTGTAACTTTGTCTTAACAGAATCATGTTTCACAAGTACACCAAGCAAAGACAACAGAAATGGCCTTGAAGACAACTTCTTATGCCCGATTTCTTAGATATACATAACAATAACTTTTGAAGGTATAAAAATAAACATGGGTAAGAATATAAGTAAGAATATGCAAGAATTGACTGTTAAAACAAAGAGTGTCTTACATCTGCTGCTGTGACTGAATCGAGGAGGTAGCGTGCTATAGCCTCTCCAGTCTTGGCTGATGGGGCTGCTGCTGGCTCCTGTGAGAGCAGGCGTGGAGTTTGTTGTTGGTGCTGGTGTCATGAAGGCATTCTCCTGGTCCTGCTGGCACAGCTGGTGACTGAGGCAGGCATGACGGGCAGACAGGAGGTAGAGGAACGCTGTGTCACCATCCCTACAGATGCCATATGATGCTAGGGAACGGGCATCAGCGCACAAACACTGTCCGATTACCCAGCGCTGCACTTTGGGGTGGAAGCCATACTCAAGAAACATCTGCATGGAAACAGAACTCAGAAAAGAACAGCACCAACAAGCATTTCGTTTTTCCAAGAACAAGATCGTTCCTACCTGCTGCTTCAGAGAGGAAACAGTCATATGAGGGAGGACTTTTACTGTAATGCAACAAGATGATGACGCATCCTCTAATACCACAGCTAAACTGAAAACACCAGAACAAATATATATTTATTGCATATGTATACAAATAATCCAATCCAAAATAATTAATCAAATTAACAAAATCACTAAAAATAAAAACTATAATAATTGTGATGTTTGCTAGCAATCAAAAGTCAGCTCATAAACAACTTGTCAAAAACAATAATACTGGACAAAACTGGATAAAAGATAAAATTAAAATAAAAAATAAGATCAAATTAAAAAAGAATAATTATTAATGTGCACACAAAGCATCACAATATAATTCATGTGTCCTGCCTGCCAAAAGTACCTACCTTATCTCTGCATCCTCACTGTCACTTGGAGACAGCTGAATACCCAGTGCTATCTGATGCTGGGCCAGATCTGTGGCATACCGCACCGCTGCTGCAGTATCTCCAGTCTCTATTGCCCGAGAAAGCTCTATACACAACTCCTCTACAGCAGATACAACACGGGCACAACAACACAACAGGATTAAAGGAGAGGCAGCAGTCAGTGTCATAGTATTTGTAACACAAAGTGTCTTAGTGTCAGTCACATACATAAAATACACAGAAAATCTCTGTTCTTTGTGTTTGTGTTTTTTTGTGTACAAGTCCCTTTTTGCAGTCCGGATATTTCTCAATTCTGTACTTTTATTTGCGATTCAGACACTTATATTTTTTTACCCTGAAAATACACAAACACAAAATGTTAACAAACTAAGACACATAATATGAGATTTCTAAATCAGATAATCGTGAACCAGATTTGTCATGTAATATTTAAGGAGGACAGGACCAGATTAATTATATACAGTAAAAAAATTCTTCAATTTATTCACCCTCATATCATTCCAGACTTACTTGCTTCTGAGAAACACCAAAGACAATTTAGAAAAAGCAACCAAACAACAGTGGCACCCATTGACTTTCACTGTATGAACACAAAACCTTCACATTTTATAAAGTATCTTCTTTTGTTTTCCATCATATAGTGTTTGAAACAACATAAGAGGTGGTTTCTTTCTTTCTCTCGATCTATGTAAAAAGAAGCGTTTTCATCAATTCACTGACGTGATTTGATGACTGTTGTTGTTACACTCAACTCATGGTCAAATTGTAAAACAATTTCAAGGTGAATGGCATGGACAAATATTTCTTTGGTAGTGGGAGAAGTTCTGTAGATAAACTTTGCAATAAATGCAAAATTTGTTTAATATTGTCTAATAATGACTTAAAAATGTAAAGAGATATTTCACTCAAAAGTCTGCCATCATGTACTCAACTTTCTGTCATGCCTCTGTTGAATTCCATAGATTCTCAGTACAATTGTTGCATGCTGAACGTCTGCAGTTTTCACTTGACTTTCATTCATATGCATGTGAATGCGTCAGACTGCAAACGTAACCTTGTGCAAAAACATTTCTGACCTACAAATTCTTATCACATGCGTTAGCTTTTCCGATGGATAATACTCTACATATTACACATTTTGTAATAATAGCACGGTATGAACAGTAAATGTGAAAAGAATAGGGTATTCATTTGTGAATGGAACACAATAGCACATGCAATACACATGGTGTTATGACAGAGGATTGTCTTTAAACACTAAACAAATATCATACTGTCTGTTCTCTTCATAAAGAATATCAAAAGCTGTGCTTAAACTTTCTCTTGCCATTTTTAAATGCATGAAAAAAACTTGTGAGGGCTCAGGTACTGCTTAGTACTGATTTGTCTAATTACCTTAACAACCACTACCGGGGGGTAGTGGTTTTCCTCTTCCACCACAATCCCTCTCAAATTTACTAAATTTTCCCATATTCAGGTATTATTATAAAGTGAATAGAGTGTAAAACACTGAGATGTGGCCAAAACTGGGATATAAAATGAACTGTGGCATTGGTATATTATTACACCCCAATTTAATATAAATGTTAATATATATTTGCCCTATAAATGTAACTGCCACAGTATTGCAGGTGCACAGATGGTGCTTGATTTGCAGTCAGTTACTCAATTACTTATGAGTGTGACTTGAAACGCAACTAAATAGATAATCAAAATCAAGCTCACGCATGCCTCTACTTTCATTACACAAAATAAAAGAGCACATGTACCTTTTGTTGACAGTGACAAGGTAGAGTTTTTCTCACCACACTTCATATGCTGCAGTCCATCATGGGAAGTGTGCAAAATGTTGGCAACTTTGGAAAAGAGGGAATTAAAACAGTATTT
The DNA here is from genome assembly GCA_036877545.1 of Yasuhikotakia modesta. Classification (NCBI taxonomy): domain Eukaryota; kingdom Metazoa; phylum Chordata; class Actinopteri; order Cypriniformes; family Botiidae; genus Yasuhikotakia; species Yasuhikotakia modesta. The sequence goes on along the minus strand of JBAJNP010013690.1, from coordinate 3,037 downwards.
GAGCAACAGAACAGTATCTATAATAGAGTTAAAAATAGACCATTTTTAGACAATACACCTATTTTAGTTTAGAGAAATGGTGGTGTATGAATTCATACACTCTCAACTGGCATTTAGAATAGTGTGGCTTGACATTTGCGCTTTAAAAAAAATATGTTTTTATAAACGTATTAAGTAGTTAGAATTCATATTAAATCAACAATTCATAAAAATAGTTGGGAATTCTTGTAGGAATAGATATGCTGAGAAGATCTAGAAATTATTATTTTTTTAACTTATAAATGGGATTTTTTGACTGGTACCCTACGGTTCAGTTCTACTCCCTGTCTGGTAAAACTACTCCTGGAACAAATATGCCCTTGGTCATTAATTCCCAACATATGAACATAAATCTCAAAAGTATTGAGACACATATCACAGACAAGTCAAAAGAAACAAAAGAAACTTTTGTTTAGGCAATTCTTGTCTCACCCAACAAATAAAAGGCTAATATAATGCTAAAATGCGGCTTGTTGTGAATGCAGCAGTCACCTTTGTGTGCCTCCCTCAGTGATGACATCATAACAGTAGCCCACTCCTGAGCCTCCTGCTCGCTGCGGAAGGTAAAGGTGAGACGGTCGTAGGGTGGCTTGGTGAGGTACAGCTCATGACACTGAGCCGATGTTATCTCATACTTCACCGAGCGCAGATCAAACTCTGCTAGAGACTGAGAGAGAAAACAGTTTATGCCAACTTCTGTGACAGCGACCAATCAAGTGTTGTCATTACAAAACAGTGCAATCAGTAAATTATAAATAACTTGTAAAGGTTTTTTTATTTTGACATTGTGGGGTAATCATACAACAGTTTTAACCTTCTACCTTACCATAAAAGCTTTTATAAAAGCCAACATACTGTAGGTCTTTGAGCATACTGTAAATTAAATAGCTAGAAATATAAATAGCATTTTCCCAGCAGCCAAATCCAAATGTTAACCATCCTCCCACAATCACGTTCTCTTCTTACCACAATACCTGCACTGTATGTTCTGTGTGTTCGGTGTGCTTGTCTTTACATTTTTTATTTTAGCATTTTTTTTTACATTGTTCCTGCACTATTGTACAGTACTACTGTACTGTCTTGGTCTGTACTGGTCTGTCTGTGTGGAACTGTTACTACATGCTGTTAACTGTAATTATGTTTGTATTAATCTTGTGTTGTTCTGTTCAGCACTACTGTGTAGTGCTTATATGTGTACATTTACAACAAATCTGCGATTTGATTATTGGCTTCTATTTGATTCTATTTAAACCCCCCACCCATCTACATTTTATATGGATATGTACATTTAATATATACACATATGTATATATTTGTTGTCGTAATTATTAGTAGTTTTTCTGTGCAGAGGCAATGTTAGCACCCGGGCCCAACACAACTTGCTTGCACTCCTCTCTTCAGGCAAACGTTACAGATCTCTGTGCCCTAGAACATCCAAGATCATACCTGTGATTTTTGTAATTCATCCTCCACCTTTAATTACTGCCTCTTTCTCAAGCATTATTATTATGCATTTTCTGTTCTGTTCCAGAGTCATACACATGGTCATTTTTTATTGTTAAGTCTTACTATTTAAATGTTTTTCCAAGAGCTCTTGGTACAAGAGAAATGTATCAAGAGCACCTTAAAAAACAACAACTAATTCCTTGTACAGCACACACAATTTTCAACACTTTACCGGCAACTAACAAATTCCTTGCGTGCTATAGTGGACTTGGGCAATAAAGCTTTGTAAAATCTAAAAATCAAAGACATGCTAGGCTGAGAAACACTGCTGTGTTTTTAAAGGTGACAGGTGCTGAACTGAACAAACGCCTGGTGGGCAGTACTGAGCACAGTGTTGTTTACCACGCTGCATCCTCCGCGATCGGTGTGTCTGAGCGTGAGCGTGAAGAGTCCCGCGCGGCTCGCGTTCATGCTGAGCTGTAGCCGCAGAGAGTCCGAGCCCACGCACAGCGGCCGAACCGACACCCGTACCGACATCAGCACCGTGCTGCAGCCCGAACTCGCCGACATACTTTTCCGCTGGAACAACAGTAAAGCTCACTGAACACGCACGGACATCCCCGTTGTTATCATCAACATCGTTGATGTTGTTGTCGCTCTCAAGAGTAACAGGCGGCTCGTTTTAAAGCAGGAAGTAAGTACGTCTGATATTTACTACCCCTCTTTTACACTATAACACTTCGTTCCGGAAGGAGGACAATAACAGACCGATTTTAAAGGAATACTCCACCTAAAATAAAAACTGGCTCATAAATTAAGGTACAACGACATAACTGCAAACAATGGCAAACAATTCTTATTCAATGTATTTTACCTCTGTATTTTTTACCAATGTATTTTACCCTAATGTATTTGGGAGTGCAGTAGCGATTTTAAAGCTTGTGGGCCCGTTTCAGAAAGGTGGTTCAACCAACTCTGAGTTTAAACTTTAACTCTGAGTTTGGAAACTCAGTTTTCGGTTTCAGTACAGCTGGTATTAGTTGGTTAAACTAACAGAGTATGTTGACTCTGAGTTAACCACGTGCACCACGACTATTACAAGCCATTATGAATAGAGCGCAGAAATTACGATTCACCATGGCAACAGCACCCAGGGGAAAAAGGCAGCGGCTATTTACACTGTAAAATATAGTTTGCAGTGTAAAATGCTATTTACACTAAGTGTTAATAGAAGTTAGGCACTATTTATACTCTTTAAATGTATATTTTCATATACTTAAATATTTATAATACTTTTTAAAAAATTAGGTAAATGCAGGATTTTCTGCTCTTTACACTACTTATTGCAAATAAGCAGCAATAATGTAGCAATAAGTAGCAATAATCTGCACCTCAGTATTGTACTACATTAACAGTTAACTACAGTAACAGTTTACAATAATAGCATTGCGTGCAAATGATAATTAGTATTCAAATTATTAAATTGATGCCACCTTTCAGGAGTAAATTTAAGCCCTCCTTACACCTATCTACTAGAACTGATACTTTCTTT
>JBAJNP010013689.1:0-11837 GCA_036877545.1 Yasuhikotakia modesta | reverse complement strand
CAGGATCTAGATGTACTTGAGTCCATAAACCAAGCATTGCAGCCTCTGCAAGAATTTACAGATGCTCTATCAGGTGAAAGTTACGTAAGCGTTTCATATGTGAAACCTGTCATGTGAAATTCACTTGATGAACACCTCAATTCTTGCTGCAAAGAAAGAAGACAGAAGACAGTGATTTAACAACATCCATAAAGAGGAAGATTCTAGAGTACATGAACACCAAGTATGACAACCCAGAAACTCAAGAACTGCTGGACATGACCTGCTTTATGGACCCCAGAGTCAATGCCAGCTACATCAGCTCTGAAAAGGTGTCAGAGATAAAAGCAAGGGTGATTTCTGAAATTGAAGCAATTGTGCCAAAGGTAAACATTAATATTACAATATTAAGTGGCAAAAATGGGCTAGAAACTAGATTTGATTGCAGTGTTTAATTTATTTATCTATTTTAGGTGCAAAACCTAAGTAAAGATCAAGATCACCAAGACATGGGGCCCTGAAATGTCACCCTAAAGAAGGCCAAAAAATCTCTGGGCAGTTTCTTTAAGACATCCCCAGCTCCATCATCTATGGAACCAGCATTCACCATGGAAGCTGAATTGAACAACTACATGATGTGTCCCACCATAGACGGTGAGATGGACCCTCTCACTTGGTGGAGAGTCCATCAGGTCGACTTTCCACACCTGAGTAAACTAGCCAGAAAGTATCTATGTATACCAGCAAGTAGTTTACCCTCTGAGAGACTTTTTAGTACATCAGGAAATGGTGTGACGTGCCAACGCACATGTTTAAAACCTACCAAAGTCAATATGCTAGTTTTCCTGGCAAAAAATCTGGAATAAAACAGCTTTTAAATAAGGCATTGCATTGTGCTAAAACATAGGTTTACATGTTAAGTATGTTTACGTGGATGTTGTTGAAAATGTTTCCACTACATTGCACTGTACATTGCATTGTGCTAAAACATAGGTTTACATGTTAAGTATGTTTACGTGGATGTTGTTGAAAATGTTTCCACTACATACCAATTATTTAAGGCCTGAACACTTTGTTTAATATTATTTATTTTCTGTTTAATAATATTTATTTTTATAAAAAAAAACAGGCAAGGCTAGGAAATATTTTGTTTAAAATATGCTCATTTAAAGACAATATTGATGATTGTTTGGTTGCATTTGAATAAAAAATAATGTTTGAGAGCAATGCATTTTGTGTTTGCAAGTCTATTGGTAACAGCAAACCAGAAATCAGAATATTAGATTTAATTAGATCAAGAATATCTATTACCTGTTTATTTCAGTATGATAATTACATATATAATAGTTTTTTTATATAATATCGCAAGCAATATCGTCAACAACAATATCGCATATCGCATATTTTCCCAATATCGTGCAGCCCTAATATGTACCCATAATTGAAGGTGGAGAACATCACAATTTGAAGGAGGAGGGTGCTTAGGCAATATGTTTGTAGGTTCCAAATAGACAAAAGAGAACTACACCACTATACTATTTTCTTCTTACACTCCCATGGCAGGATAAGGTGACTGTAGTATTCACCTTTCTATAGGTGAAGGAATGCTTCCCAGTGTCTTTGCAATTATTAGGTAAGCTCAGATTAGTGCTCTCCTCCCATTCCATAAATCAGGGGAGCGTGAATGCCTTCTGGGATTCTGGAAAAGTATGATGTCACAGACGGTTTACTATGAGGCACAGAGGTGCATACCTGTCCACTCGATAATATCTTGTGACACACTCCAGTGGTGTATTTTTTTTATAGGGACCCCTAGTGTTGTGACTGACACAGCATTGACTGACTAACAGAAGTGAACATCTCAGTTATGTCCATAACCATTGTTCCCTGAGGGAGGGAGAGAGGGAGGGAGTTTAGTTTTTTAGACAGGCCACTGACTTAATTTTCCTGTCTTCTCAGCATAAGCCTGAATTAATTAATGCAATTAATGCATCTACTCATTCATCCATCTATCCATCCATCCAACCATCAATCCATCCATCCGTCCAACCTTGCTTTGTGAAATACCCACTTAAAAGAAAGACTTAGTTCTGCTAACTAAAACTAACCATCCAACTTTGTAGAGACCAAACATAATTATTTTTAATATGTGCTGACAAAAAAGCAATATAATACATACAATGTATTGGAATACAATTTTACCACAATAAAAATGGCACCAGCAAATTCACATTTTATTGCCTGCAGTCCAGTTGTTTTGCATGTTGCATCTATCTAATTGCAGCTTTTTGTTTCTGTAAATTTTAGCAAACTGTTAAAAAAACAGGCCCTTTATTTTGATTGCACCACAGCTCTTTCCTATTTTAAATTTGTTTTATTGTTTTCTACAGTATTTAACTCACACTAAAGCACAACCAGAGTGTCTTCCACCTACTGTGATGTCATGTGGTAAACTGGTCTATAGCTATCTACTTTGCAACAAATACATGAAGAAGCAATGCACTCATCTCTGTTTTACAATTTTGGATTTCAACGGTCACAACTACAAAGAGATTTTACTTAATACTTTAAAGGCTATTTGTTGTTAACATCAAAAAGAAAGAAATGTACCTGTAACTTGTGAAACCAAAGTCTAGATGTTGCCTTTTATGTGTGCAATATGCTTAGGTCAACATTTTATTTATTGTTACATACTAAACACATACAAAACCTCAAGTTAAGGTTTAACTTGAGAAGTTATTTTCTAATTCAAGTAATTTTTCAACAAATTACTCCTACAACAAAAGCTTTTAATAATTCATGGTATGTTTATGTTGTATGTAAATGCCACTTGTACCTTTATCACTGAAGTCGTCCACAAGGATGATCTCAGCAATGAGCTCAGGAGGTGAACGGTTGAGAATGCTGTGAACTGTGCGCAGTAGTGAAGACCAGCCTTCATTGTGAAAGGGGATGATGACACTTGTGTTGGGAAGCTTTTCTGCATACAGCTTAATCTTACAGCTGCACACAGCATAAACAGCATAAACATCAACAACATCATGTGTCATTCCCACTGTCAGTATAATAAGAATGCTATACACATATACACGAACAGTGACAATAAATTGAAAAAGTACCATACTATGTACCAAAAGTACCATTTAGTACCATATGAATAATTGATGTTTTAGTCTCTATGCCTAAAATAACAACAACAGTAATAAATATAGCTGCAAGCAGCGGTTACCGCGGTTCAAGCCCAAAAAATTGAAATGACAAACACATTATATGAAATTACACTACATTATACTACACAGAAAGTGTAGTATATGAATGATATGGTTCTTTCGGCTGCCAATACAGGCAGTTCACTATAGAAAACATGTTTTTAAAGGTTTGTTGACAGTTATAGCACCACCTATTGTCCGATCTCCATGAAAGTTGGCATGCTTATTTAGAGTCATATGCTGCATTTGCTGGCTGAAGTTTGTTAAGTTCTCACTTTTCGTTTAGGATTTATGAGGTTGGGGTTTTGAGGTTTTATTGCCACGCCCATTTAAAAAATTTACCTGTTTATAACTTTTGAAAGAGTAAAGTTCAATCTTTTTTTGATAATATTATTGATCTTGGGTGTCCACAGAATTGTACTATACTGATTTTGTTCCGATCGGGCGAAAAACCTAGGACTAGTTCACAAAAGTAGGTTTTTCACATAATCAGGAATCTGTAGCAGGAATCACAGCAATCAACCATTTAAGCCCAGTTTGTTCCATTTAAATACCATCTAATGTATTTAGGAAATTGCTCTAAGTGTGATGTTCGGTAATTTTTTTCTGTAATTCAGCGACTTTGCTGTTCTTTGCTATTATTATCTCCCTGACATCATTAACTAGACTACATAGCACATCACATACTGCAGTGCTTTTTGCAAATGAAAGTATTTACAAAAGCTAAAAGAAATGAAAGTGGCTGATCAGTAACCTGTATGTGTAGGCCTATTTCATGATTATTTCAATGATATTGTTGATGCATGGTAATGTAATTTACTTTAACTTTTAAAAACAAATACATTTTCTGTTTTGTCTTTTATTATATTAAATTTAATAAATTGTGTACAACATGCATAACATGTTACTGAATAAATATGTTCTTACTACCTAAAATAATAATATTTTTTATATTTGTGTCAATAATTGTGGTCTTATTTGGAACACAAATTGACTTAACTAGTACTAGGGCAGTTGTGGTCTACTGGTTAAGGAGTCAGGCTTGTAATCAGTAGGTTCAATTCCAGTAACTGAAGTAACTGCAACTGAAGTGCCCTTGAGCCCAACCCCTGATTGCTCCCTGGGTGCTGCAGTGAAAGCTGCCCACCACTCCGGGTGTGTGTGTGTTAAGTTCTCATTAATGATGGGTTAAATGCAAAGGACACATTTTGGTTATGGGTAACCATTGCTAACAAATATGTCACTTTCATTTCAGCACCAATTAAGCCCATGTCAGACTTTTAACTTTATTTATAGAATTTCTTTCGTTTTTTTTAAATAGGCAAAAGTAAATGTATATACTTTATCCTTCATTTTAATGATCATTTAATTTAAATGATCATCTTTATAAAACCATCTTAGTTTCTATGAACTTAGATTTTGGTGGGCTTAATGGCTTAACTTTTCCTAAGTGAAAAAAAATAACTTACTTTGGATGTCTAATATCTGGGACAGATCTGTTGAGGGCAATTTTATTACTGACAAATATGTTGAATCCATTCTCCCGGTAGGCTTGATCCACACGGTCTGAATCAGTCAACGGATAAGGCTTGCCTTGCTCTCCAACCCCTTCAAACACATTAAGATGTCAGTCACAGCTGATATCTTATTGCACATTCAACTTTAGCCCTTACCTTTACCTCTAACAGTGTAATAGCTCAGAACACGGCTGCACAATTAGTTCAAAACTCAGTTGTGATTACAGATCAATTAATGTAATTGTTAAAATGACTAAGGTTCCACTGGAACTAATTTCTGTGCGTTTTGGCAGTCACGGTGAGTGTTGAATGCAGCTGCAAATCAGAAATTTTACATTGATGTGTCCTGTAGCAGTATTGCCTGTTTAATAACAGATGCTTTATGCAGTGTGCTAGCTGTGCATTTCTTGCATATATTCTGTTTTAGTCAGAGTGCATGTTTACAGCATGGATGCAGCATGCATTCATTATCCATTTAAATAAATCAATAAACCTTTTGCAAATTTGTCTAGACCAAACTAGTGCTGAAAGATTCTCAGAGACTGAATGTTAATAAATATCAAAAAGGTTTTTGAACATCAAAATGTTTGAAGCGGCTATTGTTGGTTATGGGGCTAAAGCTCTTTTAAACCGGTGCAGTGAAGATCAAAAACATAGAAAAAATTAACACTTGATTTTTTTCATAAACTTCATTGTTCTAAATTTAAAGGAATTTCAGTTGTGGCTATACCACGCTAGTTATACAGTAAACAAAAAAAAACTTTATTTTGTGGAAAACAGTGATCAAAATTAAAAAATAGAAATGATCATAGCACAAAGAAAGTCTACAACTAAAACTGGCCACAGGACATTACCAGTCCCTTATACTGCTCTGCTATGATTTTAGTCCACTCTTCTTTCAGTCTCTTCCATAGTTCGGTGACTGTAGTGATTTTCTTAGCCATTTACCATTTCTGCTGTGTGACAAGGGGCATTGTCCTACATGAAAAATGCTGGCTCATTGGATAATGAACGCAGAAAAGGATGGCACAAGAGGTTCTAATAATGCAAGTGAATGCAAGTGTTCATTCACTTTTCCATGTTGCTGTGAAAGAGGCCCAACTCCTGTTGCAGAAAACCTCCTCATGACACTTCACCATTCAATGACTACTTTCCACACATTAGGTTCAGTCTTTTCCCAGTTTGACCAACATAATGGTTCCAATCAAACCCAAATACATTAAACTTACATTCATTGCTGACGTAAACTTTCGACCAGTTCTCCTCTGTCCACACAACACTCAGCAAAGGTTAGTCTAACCTTTTGATTCTTTCTGCGGAGGTTTGGTCTCTTTCAAGAGGTTTGGTCACTGCAGAGTTGGCTTTCAGTCCAAAATCTCTTAAATGTTGAGACACACCTGCAATGTTGACCCAACTGCCCATTGAGATTCTCTGTATCATCCTGTCCTCTCATGGATTTGTCTTTTGTGGCTGACCAGTCATTTTGGGGCAATTGAATGAGTTAGTGACATATTATAAAAATGCAATATTCTAAAAACCACTGATTTCTACTTCCTCCTGCTAACTTTCCCCTGCTATGGCTCACATGATAATGCCTTTGGCCTTCATCTAGACAACCTGCTGCCTGAGGGGTTTCAGTGACTTTAGAATGGTTCACAACTTTACAAACTAATTTTAAAAAATTAGCACATTTAATGCAACCCAGTTTCTTGGGAAATCCATATAAACTGCTTAAATATAAACTGCTGCTATGTTTACAATGTATACTATGCTATGTTTACAAATATAGCACTATGTTACGTACAGAAAATTTACATACCATACACTGTTTCTATAACGTAGGGCTAATGCTGTCTTGCACTGAATGTTTGCACTTGTTTTTGTATGCAATTTATGTAGTCTGTTTCACATCCTGTGTTATGTTCTGTGTAGCGTCTTGGTCCTGGGGGAACAGCATTTCATTGCACTGTGTACTATACTGTGTATAGTTGTAATGACAATAAAACCACTTCAATCTTTGTGCTGCTAACACAATGCTCCACCAGTTGAGCTACAGGAATACTATGAAATATTCTAAGAATTGAAATACCTAATCCTTATGTAGCTGGTTTATCTAAATGTTTATAAGCGTGTAATCCTAGGTGCGGGATTGGGAAAATTTTTGTAAATCATATTATGTATGCAGATGATCTTGTGGTGTTTCGTCCTAGTAGTGGTCTCCATAAACTCTTCTATATTGAATATTTCATTAATTAGCAGTGAGCAGATAACTTTGAAAGGCAACACTCCTTATGATGTATATACAGGCTAATGTACTTCTACATAAATTTAGTTCTTGCTCAGCTGAAGGTGTCATTGTTTAAAGCATATTCTACACCAACTAATACGGCTTATTTCTGGTCAAATGATAGTACAGCAATCTTACAGGCTTAAAGTAGCTTACAATGATGCAATAGGAATACTATTGAAGAGACCTAGATGACATAGTGCAAGTAAAATGTTTGTGGATGCGAAAGTTAACACTTTTTGTCTTACACAGCTATGTGTATGTAGACAATGGTATCATTGTGTACTTGCTCACAAAAATGTACTATTCCTTTGCTTATAAGTTTTTACAGTAAGCCTTGCAGCATCTTTTTGATTGCATTTTTAAACTTATTTTACAAACTGACTGTCGGGGTAAAATAAATTTCTGCTAATTAACAGTATCTGTGGTTTATTCTGTTATTCCGTGTAATAAACATTTATAATAAAGACTCAACATATAAAGAATTTGTTTTAAAGAAACAAATTTCACCAGCCCGTCTTGTGGCATAAATGAAGACCTTACAGGTATCATCACAACTAAACATTAAAAATGTACATATTAATAAATAACCATTGCCAACATCATGATATTCATTAGATAATTTATTTTCAAACTAATAGAAAACCTCCACAGGTTAGTTTTATTTCTTTTCTTTATATGACATACCCAAACGTGCTGCATCACTTTTAATAGCATCATAGTCATGCCAGTCTTTTTTTCGAACACCGGTGCTCTGCAATTCTTGTCTGTTCATTCTCTAAAAAAAAGCACAAAGCATAATAATCCAGATTAAACTTTTGATTAAATTCTTTATTTACATCCAGTGATGTAATTTTTGTAAATGTACATTGTTATTTGTTCGTTTGTATTCTGCTGCACTGCATAAAAGTGGAACTGTGCTTAACCTGCGACTTCCAGTTGCTGAAATTGCTGTTGATAAACATATTGTTAAACCTACTTTTAAACAAAGTTTAGTCCTTTCAATTTAAATAAATTTTGATTAGCTGTCAACATTTATCATTGTGGGTTCAAAGGTTGTGGGTTCAAAGGTTGTGGGTTCGATTCTTAGGGAGCACATGTACTGATACAACAAATGTATAACTTGAATGTACTGTAAATCGTTTTGGATAAAAGCATCTGCCAAATGCATAAATGTAAATATATGTTTTGAGTTATTTTGATTTTTTTAGTACAGTATTTTTAGTACTAGCAAAAATCTTATCTGGTCACCATAAGCCATAGACCACAAGTCTAAGACTTAAATGAATACTTAATTTACCTATTATTACTTAATTAGTACTTGAAAAGAAAATCTGTAATTTTTATAATCACTAAAAATAATACTTAAAAATACTTACTAATACTTATAAAACGTAATTACTAAAATAAGTTTAGTAACTGGAATGAAAGATCAAGATCTGGGATTCTGAATGGACAAGCCTTTTCTGTACACTAGATAACAATAGTAACAATAAGTAACTTCTTGCTGGTCTGGTTTTTAATTTGAACTATTCTTGTGAATGAAACAGAATGCAACAACACAGCGAATGAGTGTGAGGGAATCATGGGCAGTCTTGCACCTGCCTCTCCTCTGGAGAACACAGAGCAGCTAACAGACCACTGACCTGGGCTAGAGCCAGCAGTCATGAACACGTGGGATGGACAGCAGCTAACAACACAGCCTTTCAGAAACACTGTGTACATCATCTGCCTATGAAGCAGTTTTCATCTGTTATAGAATCATGTTTTAAAATTCACATTGACTTAATTGATTATACTACAGTCTGTTTTTCGAAAAAATACTTTTGAGTATCTGAATTGTAAAAACAATTGTAAATTGTACAATTGTAAATAATAAAACTTATGTAACAAATTATTACAATAATGCTTTAGAATCAAAATAACGGATTGCTTTAAAGCTATACACGTTTTTCAACTTTTTTCCAGTGTTTTTTAGCTAACGTATTTAGCTTGTGGATTTTATTTTTCCATCCTCCATCATCTGCAATGAAATATCCTATCCAGTTAGTTTTGAGCTTATACTGACATGCCTGTGGTACTAACTAACAAGTAGGTATTAGTAGCCCTAATACTTTTTACATATCATCGCTGTCATGCGGGATCCTCTTAATTTTATTTTTGAGCTTTGTTTTTTTTCATAAATCGACAGTCCCCAAATGGCTGTGTACATTTTAGAAATGATTAGCCAATGAAAAGTGTTAAAATAGCTTGGGACTGTCTGTGACTCCACCTCTTCTTCACACCACGAGAGCCTCGCAGCATTACTTCTCATTCATTCTGAAGATTGAAAGTCGCAACAATTAGGAAATCCTCGTAGAGCAACACGTAATCTAAAGTAAATGTCCCTAAAACACTTATTAGTCATAATTCAAGTATGTGTATCAGTTATATGCCAAACAGTTTTAACAGTTATATGTATAAACACTTGGCGTGCAGATTAATTTTGGCCTAGTCATTTTATCGCTTTGTTTTGGTATTGCATCACTTATGGCTCTTACCTGTTTAAAACAAAGTTTAGGAAGATGTATGTAACCACAACCATCATGGTTGTTGTTCATGTAGCCCATCCCATTGTATTCAGGTGTCCCTCATTACCCTGAATATAACATTAATGATTTTGCTCTGATGAGTATTACCGAGTGGTTGTATAATTGTCACAACATGGAGGACAGCAGTAAATGTTTGTTCTTGTAAACTCTTTGTGCATATAGTAAAATAGTAAATATAAATTAACTAACTTTTACTTAGAATCTTTTTTGCTTATAAATTAACTTTTACTTAGAAATAAAGACATCATGTAACTTGTTAATAGTTACATTCGCAACATGTCGCTCTTAATTCTTTGAAGATATCTCTGGTTTTGCCCTAACAGTCGGCTATGTAAGTGAAATATTGCCACTTTGTGCATTTGTTGTGCTGACAAGCTGTGAACAGATGCATGCACAACACATTGTATGTAGGTGGGAAAAGGTTTGACATGTCCAGCATGACTACATTGAGCACTGTGCACACAAACAGAATAGTATCAAATATTTAATTCTGATAAATTTCTGTGCAAAGCTCCCTTATATGAAAACATGCACTGTATTTAGACTAGAGTATAATATAATATAATATATACACACACACACACAAGGTGCAGTAGGGTCTTCTACATCTAAGTTACTCAATTAAGGAAACTCAAGATTTATGGAAGTTTAACATTTACATTTATGCATTTAGCAGACGCTTTTATTGACATACAAATGAAGGAACAAAAAGCACCAGTCTGACAAGCGTGGCACCAGTTTCCCTGCACTAGACTAGAGCTATTAACAAGTGCAATTGTTAGACACCTGCTCAAATCATTCTCATGGTTCTAGGGTTAAAACAATTAATCGCTAACATCGATTATAGTCGATATCGAATATCGCTGTCAATGAATCTCTTTATCGTTAGTTGACATGCGCACTTTAGGACAAGTTTGATAATGGCGCGACCGTGATGCACGAGCACCACGGAAGCATGTGGAGTGACTGGTGACGGCGAAACATCAGAGCAGTACGTTTAGTACAGATTTGGTATTCAGGTATTAATTCAATACCAGTGATCAATGTCCTGTCAACATTTCTGTTTACTTTTTACAGCAGCACAAGAATCCCACAATTCAGGGCCTGGGGCGCTCAGACATAAATCGATTGATTTAAGACCTTCAATCTGAATAGTTTGAAAAGACTTGCTCGTAACACACCAGTACTGACAAACAAATAAACGTCATGTTTAAAGAGAGGCTACAGTTCTCTAGTGCGTTTTAGTTCACTTTATATCGGCAAAATGTAAATCTGAGTGTGATGTTTATACTTGCTTGAGATTGTTTTTTCAAAACAAGAATCAACATGATGTAAACTGTAGAAAAGCTGTTGTTTTTCATCATGCCCTTTTTAATACCCTATATTTTAAAACGCTTAAGCGCGCGTATAAAAGTGCAGAAGTTCAGCTGACTGGAACGATAGCGTTTATATAGTTTAAACGGAGCGTTGAAACTGCCATTACATTCTTATTGAAGAGTTTACTGGCTGTTATACTGCACTGGATTACTGCACGGTTTTACTGTATGGTTTGGTCTGATGGTCTAGTTGTGATCAGGACAGACGCTTGTGTTTCGTTAAAGTTCCGGTACCTGTACGTGTGAGTGTCCGGGTCCCGCAGCCGCCTCCGCTGAGTTGTCAAATATTCGATCGAGATAAACTGACCATAAACCAACACTGGGCAAAAACAGAAAGGCCACAATGAGCAACAGGGAAACCTGCAGCAATCTTCTCTGCTTCCGTCGCATTTCTTTGTCTGTCCGTCTTTAACGGTTGTGGTAAAAACTAAAACTAAACCGAGCGCCTGTTCCGCAACTTCACGCGTTTTTCTGTTAACTTCCGCTATTATGGAGTGAACCAACACACCACACACGGGGGTACGCACTTCACACCAGCTCTTACCTAGCGGCAGATGTGAGTTTAGATCGCAATGGACCGTTTATTGGAGAATTTTAATACATATTTATTAAAATGAACTTAAAAATGGCTTTTTTTTACTTTTGCTTTTATATTGTAGCGACCTGGGGCATGACGGGTAATCGCGAGTGTGACGTCATTAAAGATGTTTAATCATGTTAAAGCACCAGCCGCGATTGTTCCCGTCATGTCGCCTGTGTTTGTTATTGTTGTGTGTGTGTTTAGTGTTGTATTTATAATGTGTGTGTGTTTATTGTTGTATTTATAATGTGTATGTGTTTATTGTTGTATTTATAATGTGTTTATTGTTGTATTTATA
>JBAJNP010013688.1:0-11839 GCA_036877545.1 Yasuhikotakia modesta | reverse complement strand
ACACACACAAATACACACATACACACATAAACTCACACATACACTCACTCACATACACAAACACACACACAAATTCACATACACACAGTTACACACACAAACACACTCACACACAAATTCACATTCACTCACACACACAAATTCACATACACACAGTTATACACACAGAAACACACTCTCACACACTCAGGCCTTTTTCTTGTCACAGATCCTTGCAGGCAAAAATCTCCCTTTGTTTTTTTCATTACAGCACTTTGTAATATTTAAAACACACATGGGCGCCAGCGGTAACGTTAAAAGCTTCGCTCTCCACCTTTTCTTTGCTTTTTTGTTACTTCACTGCTTTATTTCTGCTTTTCTCCTTAAGTTGGTTTTGACTCACAGTGAAACCTACAGAAAACGCTCACGACCACAAACAGGAAAATACAAAAACACTCAAGATTTCCAAACCATTTAAAACAATCTTTCCAGTCTGACACCAAAACATCTGAGAACATCTGAAAACTGACGCACAACTGAGATCTGCTGAACAACAACACACACTAGTTTATGATTCAAAGAACAATATTTTACTGAATCTAGAATAACTGAAACTAAGAAACAGAAACTGTTTTAATGAGCTGTAATTTATATAAAAGATTGATTACGTTCCATCAGACACTGATGCAGCTAACAGAGATCATTCTCAGAACATTGGCTAATGTTCTCTAAAAGTGCTCCTGAAACATTTAAAATAACGTTCTCAGACTGTTCGCTGGGAATCCACGCCTCATCATATGTTGAGGTTCTGGAAAGTCAAACACAGAGTCATCCGCACAGATCGGCCGTTCCCTCAGTCACATTTTCCGTTGGATACTTGGTTGGGAGGAAGAACACGTGAGGTAATATGACATGTTTGTGTCTGTGTGTGTTTCTGACTGGAAGCAAATAGTCCGGCGGCGGATCAGGGCTGATCCACACAGCCGCCGTTTAAAACACAGAACACAAAACTAGCACAAAGACGGGCAGCAAAAACAAAGAGAATGAGAGACTGAAACTGCCTGAGGAGGAAAAATATTTGAAGAAAATGATCAAAATTCGAAAAGAAAAGCTGAAATTCCCATCTGACAGATCGGAGCTGCACACAACTATAAAACAAGAATGATCACTGAGAGTTTTCAAAGAGCAGAAACACAAGAGAATTTACTGACTGACTGTCTTCATTCAGGTCAGATGAGTGGTGTGACTCAACACACACACACACACACACACACACACACACACACACACACACACAGCAATAACAGTACATACATGATCATATCAATAAAAGCTGGAATTAACAGATTACATTATCAGCTTATACACAGATTTTACAAATAAGATTTACAGAATATATTTAAAATTAATTTAGTCTAGTTTTAGGCATCAAATTTAAGCATTTTTGCTTCAAACAGAAAAGCTGTTCACTGAGAAAAGTTGTTTTATTTCAAGAAAATGAGCTTTTTAAAGAAATCGGCGTGAACATTAGGACTGAAGTAAATTCTTTTTCTACCTCCTCTTCAAAACACTAAAACGTTCAAACTTTTCTATTATATTCTGATGTCTGATTTCACAAATTCAACATCAGCCCTTCAGTGTGATCAGAACCGACACCAGTGGAGAAAATGAGCAGAGTTCAGCTGACCCGAATCAGACCACAACAACATGAATACCTCAGCTCAAACGCTGCCTTCATCTCCCTCTCTCTTCATCTCTCCCCCTCTCTCTCTCTCCCTCTCATCTCATTGCCCATTTAGCGGCACTAAGAGCAAACGTTTACCGTCACTGCTGTTACTTTGTCCTTGTCTGTGACACGTGGGCCGCGGGCTGAGCCGGGCCACAGGCTGTTGTTGCAGAACAGGCAGGTTTACCCAGGTGGTCAACAGTGGACACTTAGTGGCCGTTGCCCTACCTACCCTCTCTCCTCCTGTTGAGACCCGAGCAGAGATGATGAATCTCTGGCCGCGGAGTCTCTGTGTAACCTGACACAGTGATGTATCTGCCAGGGCGTCTCTCTCGCTCCTTCTCTTTTGTGTATTTGCGGTTCTTTCGCTTTATTTCGCCCAGTTCCTCTCTCGATTTGTCATGTGTCCCCGTGATCTCTAGCTTCCTGTCCACAGTTGTTTTATCTGCAGGAGTTTGGCTGATGAGGGCACAACCCCCCCGCCTCATGACTCTCTCTCTGCCCATTGATTTTCACTGAGGGCATTTTAAAAATATAGCATCAGACCCCTGGCCATCACTGAGGACTGGAAATAGACCCCAAACACACTATCTGTGATATTACAGACAATCAGACGTTTGGGACGGCCTGGAAAAGACGGATGAGCGGAAAAAGCAACTGATCAAAAAAACGACACGTCCATCAGACATGAGCTTGTAGAATCAGACACTCGTTTTAGCAGAGAAGAAAAATCACACGAGACCTCAACGCTTCTGAAAGGAGCTAAAAGTCTCAGTATAAACTCAAACTTTCACATCAAATTCATACAGCACCAAAAAATCTGATCTGCTAGTCAAATTCATTTTACAGCTTTATTGACTGTATTTATTCAGTTTTCATTGTTACTAAAATATCAGAAGTACGTAACATTTAAAGCAAAGTTACAAATTATCATAAAATGTTATCATATAAATGATCATAAATGTGGGGTCTGCAGGTAAAAAATACATCCCCCAGCTATCACAGAACATTCTCAGAACGTTGGCTAAGATTGTAAAAGTTAACGTCTAACATTTTCTGTAATAAAAATGCAAAAAAATGTATGTTTCTGTAACTTTATATATCATAAATATCTAAAATTTTGTATGTTGTTAGTAGAACGTTTAAAAAATGTTACAGACACAATTGTCTGAATGTTACACATTTTTTAACATCCTTATAACATGCTAAAACTTTAATACAACAGCAAATCATTTTTTATTTACTTTCTTTACATTTACATTTTTTTTACTTAATGGAAATGGGGAAAAGAATGGAGAAATGTTAGAGTTTATATTGAGAAGATGCCTTAAGTAAGTCTCCATGTTCTCTCAATTCAATCTCACTGCTGTATAGAAGAATTATAGAGATCTGTGGTGCATAAGACCTGTGTGTGTGTGAGTGTGTGTGTGTGTGTGTGAGTGTGTGTGTGTCAGTGTGTGAGTGTGTGTGTGTGTGTGTGTGTGTGTGTGTGTGTGTGTGTGTGTGTGTGTGTGTGGTTATGAGTAATAATTGTGTCCGTCACGCAGAGTGAAAGGTGCTTAAATTGACCTCATTATCCTGATGAAAATTGATGTGCAAAACCTCTGCGACAGATGCAAACAGAGGCTTTGCTGCCTGCAGCCACTCAGGAGATGAAAACCAAAGAGCCACACGAGAAACGATGAGACATTTCATCCGCTTGTGAGAATCAGAAATAAAACTGTGATTTCAGCCATTTTAAAATTCTGATTGGAAACAAGTCAGAAGTTTCTGAAGACACAGAAGGTGTTAAACTCTGTGTGTGTGTGTGTGTGTGTGTGTGTGTGCTACAGGAATCATCATTTGGTGGGTTGGAGAGTTAATCTGGCTGTGTTGAGATGATGAGCTGCCTGCCACTTAACAGGGCGGAGATCCACTTTGATCACATGGCCTCAGGCACAGCCTATTACAAATCACCTCATTTACATACAGCAGACTGATGGGAACATTATAAGCCACTCTGAAGGGTTACCACTGATGTGAAGCAGGAGACAGAGAGACAGGAAAGAGACGGACACGTGAGCATCTGCAGCGGTACATCTGAGGATGAGTTCGGGTTTGTTCAAAACAATAACAAGAGCACTAAACAGTAAACATTGATAGACTGATACTCTTCTACAACAACTACAATGAAAAAGTTCATACAGACCAGAATATAATAAAGATGGTGACCACCTAGCAACCACATGGAAACTGCTTAGTAACAGGATAAATCCTACACATGCATCACTCACAGGGCAGAATGATTATTTTTGTTAAACAGTGAAAGCAAACTTTAGCTGGAGTTATTCATCAGTTCTGAAAACATGACCTTGCTTGTTCCTCAAACACACACAAACTTGTACATCAAAAACTGAATCTGCCGATTATCTGCTGTAAAAAGTTTGTTTTTTAAAGCACAAAACACACGCAGCTCTGAGCTCAGCACAAGCGTTTAACAGTCTTCTGAAAAACAGAACCGTTCTGCTGTGACGCTGCACTATGAGCTCCACTGGGACAACAGAACCTTTATTTAGTTTTAATAAAGTCTCTGTTTAAAACACAACAAGTCACAAGTCACATCTGACATTTCCTGTCAAACCCCAACAGCTCAAATGATAAATCATTGTGATTAACAGAACTAAAGAGAGTGTTTTCAACACTGGTCTGTTATCTACTTTCTCAACATACCGGCTCAGAACAAACCTCTTCTCTTAAATATCAGCTCAGAGTGCCGCAGAAAGAGGAAAACGCTCATTTTTAAAAATTCGTCTCTTTCGCAGGATATCAATCAATGAGAATAATTCCTCAAACTTTTTACTGAGAGTCAGACTTTAAATGGCATCACATATGTATCACAGCATGAAAAATTCATCCAGCGCAGCTTTGAAATGTCAGCGGTAATGATGGGATCTCACCTCCTTTGCCTTCTGCTTTAGACGGGCCTGTTCTGGGTCTTCTTGCCGCGAGCGACTCTGTGAGAGAGAGAGAGAGAGAGAGACAGAGAGAGAGAGAGAGAGAGAGAGAGAGAGAGAGATGCAGAATGAATGAGAGAGAAACAGAAAGCAGGTGAACGTGTTTTGGTGAGCTAAACTCATCTGTAACACTAAAATAGTTGCAGTGAATGAGGGCAGATCTGATTTGTCAAGGACAGAGTGTGTGTGTGTGTGTGTGTGGCTACATTTAGCAGTGAGTGATTCTATGCCCATAGGCTGTGCCCTCCATACACACCCTGCACACACACACATGAAATGCCATAGGCAACTACTAATCAAAAGACACAAGAATTTACACACACACACACACACACACACACACACACACACACAGGTGCTGTCCAATATTCTTCACTGCCTATAATGATGCTGACTCTGTGTGTGTGAGAGTAAATTATACAAGCTTCACATTTAAAAGCGTTTCCACAAATTTGTTTCCATTCATTTTTCAGGTTTTTACAGAATAATTTTACAAAAACAAAAAATCAAGTGCAATTTTTGACCAATGACATCTTTTATAACTGAGCATAACCAATAAATATAAATATTTCCTTACCACAGAAATTTCCATGACTTTTTAAGCCTGGAACCAGGTTTTCCATAACAATGATTTAACCAATGACCTCTGGGGTAGCAGCTCTCAAATACACACATACAACATCTTAAATCTGGGTGTTTTGCACATTCCTAAAACTTTTAAAATAGTGTTTTAGCATTTGTGTTACTTAATGGACACATTGCTGGGTCAGCGTCTGACAGTCAGCAGACTCTCCACTGATGGGGTTAAATCTCAGGCGTTCATGTACTGATGCTTATCTGAGCTGAGTAACGCGTCTCAGAGGAGCTGCAGCCGCATCTGAAACGGACGATCGCATTTATTTTGGTAGGTTTGAGTTTGAGAGGTCAGATCATTCTGAGCTTAAAGACGCAGAGACCAAACCAATCTCACACACATCTGATGTCAAACAAAACCATGTTTATTTGTTCTGTCTGTCAGCGTTTGTTTATTCGCCATTTCCTTGTTTTGGCAACAGTTTAAAGCACCACAGATGACACGTTTATAATATTCTTAAGATGAAAACGCACTCAGGGTTTCCTTTATCGCATTTTAGGCTTCAGTGGAGTTAAAATCCCTCACGACTGCGATACTTCAACTTGCGTAACGTCTCGTAGCAGCCCAAAGTCACGGAGGTCGCCGTGGCTATTCACACTTTGGGCATGAGCTAAACTGTCTCGTTTTGGGCGGCTAGTGGAGACATAATCGCTGGAGTCGTGGAGCTATAGCATAATAACGGCATTAGGCCGAGGGCAGGCGAGTGTCAGGGGTCTTTACGGAGGCCATCGTCTCTGAGCTAAATGAATTAATGACGGAAACGAGTGGAACTATTTCACAGCTGAGCTGCAGGCAGAGGAGGCGGGCCGAGTGGATGTAACCGGGGCTTTAATTGGAAACTCTGTCGTCTGGGTTACCGGGGACTTTTACAGGTTGAGTTTCACACACACACACACACACACACACTGCAGCAAACGCTGTAAAAGAGGGTAAAATATGAGATCTGTACAAACATCCTCAGTAAATAATTTCAGGTTGTCAAAACGTTTCCATTAAGTAACAAAAACGTTCCACTTACTGCTTAGAAATAACGTTTTAATACATATGATGTATGTCTGCAAAACTAAGGTTGTTTCTGATAACTTTGAGAGCACTAGATAACGTTCACCAACGCTCTGAGAACATTCCCTGAATGAAGCGTGTGACTGAGTCTGTGTATCAGATCTCCCCCATCAGTCATCATCTGGCGTGTGTGAGTGTTTGGGGGTTGTTTGTCTCCTGCTGGTGGTCTGCAGTGTGTCTGTGAGGGTCTCTCCCACCTTTGCTGCTCTCAGGAGAATCTCTCGCTCTCTCTCGTCTTTCTTCTGCTTCTCCATCCGTTCCAGCTGCTCGAAAAACTTCAGCTGAGCGCGAACATCAGACGCCTGTTCGTGTCTCTCGTCCTCCTGCAGAGAGATGGGGGTCATGAGGCCTTTGTGATGTAGTTTCATGTATTCACGCTTGTTTACGAGGCGCTCAAACTTTCTACTGATGCAGGTGGGACGAGAGTTTGCGCCGCACAACGAGGGTTTGCGCAAAACATGTTTACTTCACAACCGGCTGTTTTATTTACGTCGCCTGTCACTCTCATCCCTGTCTAAGCCTCTTTTCTTTTCGGTTTCGGGCTGTGTTATCGCTTTTCTCTCTGTTCTTTGTGTTTTCTGCGCACGATCTTGTTTTCTGCTGATGTCAACAGAGTTTTGCGCCTCGTTTGGGAAGCGGCGCGCGGAGAAACGCAAACACAACCCAACAAAACAAAAAGCCACAACACACAGCAAACAGAGAGACGGCGGCCATAAACTCGCCCTGCACACAAACAAACACGTCTGAACGCATCTGCACCTGCAGTTTCATTCAAATGAAAGAGACGCGCGTCTCTCGGTTTGAATATTAAATTGTTTACCTGCCTGTTTATTCTCTTTGTTATTGAAACTCCCAAAACTCCCACAATAAGCTCGTGTAAGTTTCAGAAGAGTTAATACGCGCTTCTTTAATTATGGGCACATCTTCTGTTCACAACTTTATGTTGTAAACTAGTCACTTAAAACTTAAAACTTTGTCACGTCTTCATTATTTATGTGCAACTTTTTTATGCACTTTATTGTCTCACACCTCAAATTTTAATTTCAGAAAAAACTAAAATTCATCTAAAGAAAGATTTTCTAAATGCTAAGAAATTAAGAGTGAAATAAACACAAACCGTTTCCACTTCTAACCATTAGACTCACTAGTTATGCCAAATAATTTTACAAACAAAAAACGATAAAGTTTTATCACAAGTTGTTGTACCTGCTTAACCAATTAAATAATGAAAAGTTTGTTTAACTCCTAATAGCTAAACAAACACGGCAATTTTAACAAACAGGCAGCAGCATATCTGTAAATAAACAAGACAGGGTAACAAAACTGTAAAGAAGTTACTCACAAAGTCCCTTATGTTACCTTTCACTTCCTGTTACCTGTATCCTGTTTTAACATAAATCTTGTGTTTTTCTCTTAAAACATGAAGTTTTGACCATTTGGAAGCACTGATGAATGAATTTCTGCTCATGAGTGATATTTACAGTAATGAGGTTTGATTTGTTTAGGAGGTGAACAGACGAACAAACAATGTGTGTTTGTGGCTGTCAGATGATATTAGCATCGTTTGTAGGAAAAATCCTGCACAGTTTATTTACACAGAAGGCAGATCTACACGTATCTCTGTATCAGTTGGAGGTGTTTCCTCTCATACCTTACAGGAATCCATTCTGTGCTGAGCGATGGAGGAAACTTTCTCCAGCACCGTCCGTAATCTGGACTGCGTCGCGTGAGAAATGAAGTTTACGGCCTCCGGCGCAACTTCTGTCACTCCAAACTTCTTAGCTACAGCAAGAAAGATGCAGATGTTATGAGAATATCAATAATCAAACAAAACGCTTCACTGCACAGATGTTTGGAAGTATGTTCCACTAGAAAAATTCATTCTGTCCTATCTTATAAATCTTCTGCAAACAGGTACAATATGTGTTGAGAAAATAAATGAGATGTTTTGATGAACTGACATGACCTGAATTAAAAACACAAATATGACAGGAGATTATTTTGCAGTTTCTGCGTCCAAATGCTGAAATTTCAGGACAGCTGAGGAAAAGTAGATTTAGAAGAGACTATAGGAGAAAGTGTCTCTCTTATATCTCAAGAGACCTAAATGAGTTCTTAGTTCTGTTTCTTTTACATGAGAAATAAGATGAGAAAACTCTGAGCTCAGCTGAGACTGCAGGTATCTGAAGTCATTATGAATGAGATCTCAAGAACTGAGAACGTGAGATTATTGCTCAGCTAAAAATTTCAGGTCATAAAAACATTTCCCTAATGTTCCCATTATTAACAAAAACAAAAGATTATATTTAGATTTTAATAAATGTAACACTAACAAAAGCATTACATTTGAGAGATCATTCTGAGAACGCTCCCTGTTAGCTGTGATCAGGAGAAACATATGAGATGCAGACGACACGTTCCTGTAGATACAGTTCAGATATTAAAATCATTTCATGATGAAAAGAGAAAGAGACGGAAGAAACGGAAGAAAAGCTCTTTTTCAGGAGTCTGGCGCTTGACAACTTTCACTTTTTAAAGGCTAATTAGTACAAGAGTTTCAGCCGAACACTGAGAGCCGTGAGAGCTTGAATCTATAACATCCTGCCTTTAATTCGCTATTAACATAAATTCTCCTTCTACTGTTATTTTTAAAAAATCAAACCAATTATTTAAATCAGCCGCTAAACGTGTTCAGAGCCTCTTTAATGACTTTAATGAGATTGTACAAAAAGAAAGAAAAAATAAACAGAGAACAGTTTTAGGAATGTCACGATTTTAGATCCAGCATGTCCTAAAGCCACAGCTCTCTGGAAAAACACCGGAAAATGTTCTAAATATGAGTGTAAAAACAAAGCTGCTTTTCCTGGGAATTAAAAGACAAATGTCTTTGGCGAGTGTTAGCTGTTTAAAAACAGGACGCCGTCTGTGGAAGAAGATGTGAAAATCACCTTTTCCTTGATGTCATCTTTAAACAATCTGGCCTGCAGACAGCAGATACGAGACCACCGGCACCAGACCCAGCTCAGTCACGGCAGAACGGTGGGTTGCGCTAACATCTGACTCCTCTGATAAAACACTGATAACATACTGGAACAAGCTCAGGCTCAACAGCCTGTGTGGCCCAGTTACTGTAACTTACTGTTAACCCACCCTGATGTAATATTAAAATATACCCATGACAGAACTGTGTAAAAAAACTGGAGTTTGTCTAATAGAGTTTTAATTTTTAAAAATGATCTTTGTGAGGGCAATTAGGGTATTCAGTGTGTGTGTGAGCGTGTGTGTGTGTGTGTGTGTGAGCGTGTGTGTGAGCGTGTGTGTGTGTGTGTGTGTGTGTGTGTGTGTGTGTGTGTGAGCGTGTGTGTGTGTGTGGTTCTTTCACACTGAGTGGGGCTGGCAGGCTCTAGACCTCCTTTAGTTTTCTGTCACCTAACAGTTTTCCAGCAGCTCATCAACAGAACAGTAACCGCTGCTCTCCTACAGCCCAGCAGGGGCGCCGCGTCCTCCTACACGCTCACAGGCCTTTGAGAAGATCTGCGCGCCGCTGCCGGCGACAGCCTCACCGCAGTGCTAAAACTGTTCATATCTGACGCTAACATCCACTCTGTAGCAAACACCAAACAAGTGCTGTACAACTAACTAGTCTGAGACAACCCAAAGAACTCACTACAACAACAACTGCTAACAGTTCAGCTGTTTAAAATTCTAGCCTGAACTGTTACAAAATGCCCCCAAAATAAGTTTAAGGTAGGGTAGCAATTTCTGAAAGGCTAGCAATAGCAAGCAAACTGTAAAAGCAAAAGATTTCACCATAACGCTCTCAAAAACACATGAACACAAACATCACAATGTTCCTGCTGCTTCCACAAAAGATACTTATTTAAATGTATTTGTTTATATTTATACTAATATATTTACATCATTTAGTGATTGTAGATGATATGTAAACAGAATATTTTGTGATGACTTAAAATAAGATAAAAAATAACATTATAAAGATAAAGACCATAGCTAGCATACAGAGCTAGGGTAGAGATTATTTCATGTTTCATGAATATTTGCCACCCTCTCTCTGAACCTGAGAGTCAAAAGGCAGATTTTACAGTTTCACTGTTGAAGGCTGGACTGGTATGATGGCTGTTCATGTTTAACAGTTTGGGCCCAACACCTGACAGTTCTGGTGTTTGTGTCGGTTTGGTTCAGGTGTTGATACTGTACTGTAGTTTAGTGTTGATACTGTACCTGTTTCCAGTATCCGTCGATGTAACAGACCCGCAGGCAGGAAGGTCTCATCTTTACAGGAGCGGATCTGCGTGCCCACCAGCTCAGAGTTTGTGGCCAGGATACGAGCGCTCTCCTCATTCAGGTTAACTCCAGCCATAGACGCCACATCGTTGATGTCATCATCGTCCCTGTGTCACATGACACAAACAACAACCAATCAGTCTTTTTCTTTAAACACATTATTTAAACGTTGAACTGTTTCAGACACCAAAAAAAACACATTTCACAATCTCAATGCTTCTAAATCTGCAATTAAAAAAATCTCTAAATTTAGTTAGATGTTTGCTTCAAACAAAAATAAACTATTTGCCAGTGGGTAACAAAATAAATTTAATTCTAGATATATTTGGTAAAAACAAGTCTTATTATGTCCCACAAATTTGCTTCTCAGGGAGTTTTACTATTTTCAAATATTTTTATAAAAAAATCAATGATACTGAATAAGAAAACTCAGTTTCTGCACTAAGGTGATGATGTCACTGTGAGTGGCAGCTTTTCCATCCAATCGTGTTTCCACTTTCACCATTGCCATGGTAACAGTGTCCTAATTGCAGCACATTAGCAGGGGAGCTTCATCGGTGAGGTCACAGGGGTCAGAGGTCACTGTTCTCCACTCACATTACGTCTGTACCTCCGTTTCTGACATTGCCCCTCCCGGCGCATTGCACCCGTGTGTGTGTATACGGCCACGTCAGCCCCCCACCAGCCGGGCCAGGCGGGCATATATGAGTCCTGACACCGCGGTGGGAGCTGACATACACCATTAACACTGCAGAGCGTTAGCATGTTAGCCTGAATACTGCCACACTCCTCCATCAAACTGAAGAAAACTAAAAACTTCTCTCCTCGTCTCACACTCGGCCTCCCCTCACAAACATTTAACAGTAACTACAGTCTCACGCCAACATTTCATAAATGTGTCACTGCATTTAACTGTGGCAACCCCATACAGAAGAAACTAAACAGAGAGAAACATCGCTCTCTGTTTAAAGAGGATCTCGCATTAAAATGACAATCTGTCATTTCTGCCTCTCTGTCGCATTAAAAAAATTGCAAGTTAGTTCTTAAAATAAATCCACCAAAAATACCATTTTGACAAGTTTAAATTCAAACAACTGCTGTAAGAACAAACACTCCACAATTCCAGCACCAACACACACA
>JBAJNP010013687.1:0-11840 GCA_036877545.1 Yasuhikotakia modesta | reverse complement strand
TGAAGGGTGGGGGTGCAGAATTGTATGTGGGTAGAGGGGAGATGATGTGGGGTATGATGGAGAGAGCTGGGACTGCTGCAGAGACTGCATCTGCACTGCAGTACAGAGAGAGTGAGTAAGAGAGAGAGAGAGAGAGAGAGAGAGAGAGAGAGAGAGAGAGAGAAAGTGAATAATAAAGGAGTGATTTGATGGGTCTTTGTTATTAAAGTTTCTGTTTGAAGTGAGTGGGAATAGCCCTTAGCTGGCTGTGTGTGTGTGTGTGTGTGTGTGTGTGTGTGTGATGGTGATGAAGGCTGGGGCTAGCTTTGAAGACCTCAACAGCAACCTGACATTTCTCATCACATCTGTTCATACACACAGCACAATACATCTCAACACATTCTCAGTAAAGTAAAGGAATGTTTTTGATCTAAAATAAAGCGTCCTAAAATAATAGAAGCAAAAACTTCGATATTGTTTCATTTGGCAGATATTTTGGTTAACAGCACTCATTCAAATATGTGTGCCAAACTTACTTATAATTCATAAGCTGAGAGATGAGATTGTATTTATGTTTTTGCAACTATGTGTATACAAAATTCCTGTACTGTATTTAAAATATGCCATTGTATTGAACTTATAATATGCATGTTCTTTTCTTCAGTTTGTAGTCATGCTGTAGTACAATTTCCAATTGTAGAGAAGTCACTTTGAATATAATTATTTTATGTTTATTGACAAACAAAACAGTTACTCAAAAAGTTACTCAAGCAACACCGGTTGGTTCAGGTAAATTACTGTAATACCCCTTTGAATGAACTTTACCAAACAAGTACGTCACCAAATTGGAAAGAAAAGCACTGGATATAAACTCCATTACCAAGAGGAGGATCTAGTGCCCATTTCTATCAGAACCAGAAACACATCGATCTGGACTGAAGAAGGCTTTGAATTCCCAGGTGATGTCCGGATAAAGCAGCGATTTTCAATTCTGGAATCAAAGCCTTGAAGGAAGAGAGCAGATAGCCAGCAGGTACTAGATTCCTACACCCTATAATGAAAGGACAGCATGAATCGTGGTGAGAGGGAGATGAGTGCAGCCGCTTGCTGATTGGCTGTAGCTTTGTCCATAGCGCTTTATTTTTCCACTGAGCTGCTAAAACTTCCTTCTAGGAAACTTCTGGAAAACTTTCTCTCAGTATTTGTCTATATTATCACCACTTTCTTTACTGATTCACTCTCTGAATCTCCACCTGCTATTAGTGTTATGTGAACGTTCTTAGTTTTTCCAGATTAAAACATGATGTTTGATGCTTGAAGAAACAAACACACATTCCAGCAGATGCTTAAACAAAAAAAATCTATTTATTAGCTTTTATAAGCTAATTTCTAAGCCTTAAAAATTTTTAATCTGTAGATGTTTTGTGTGGACCGGTTGTCAGACTTCAATTCATTTCCATTCCAAATATCAAATTTTAGTCAGTTTCATTTGATTTAACACTTGTACACTTTGAGTTTTGTACAGAGCACACAAGAAAAGTGTTTTTAATTTTATTAGTATTATTAAAAATTATATTCTATTTGTAAAAAGTGATTTTTACTTCCCATTGTTTATGAGGTTGTAGATGTATTTTAAAACAGTTGAAGAATATTAATACAAGTTATTTAGTCACCATCTTATGTTCTGTTTATAATTATGTTCCCTGTAGGAGCAGAAACTATATATATCTTCTCTTGCTGGCAGTTTTAAATTATATTTTTCATTTGTCACCTCTAATGTGAAGCGTATAGAGCAATTTGTTATGGGTACGTTACATGTATATTGTTATTGGAACACAAAGCACTATTTATTATGAACATATTGCCATGTTGAGATTTCTTTCAAACAGTGGTACTTTGAATATATGACCTGAGTAAGTTTTATTATTAATAATAATATTTATAATAATTATTTAAAGTGTAACTAATGTTTAGCTTTAATGTAAATTACAGAAAAAACACCCTTTTTACACTGAATTATAATATATAATTTGCATATTCATATTGAAGTAAACTTAAAAATACTATAATCAGATAATAATGTATTGTGTGTGTGTATATATATATTAACATTATTCAATATACAGGTGTCTCTTTCTCTGTCTCTTGTAAACTAAACCACTGGAAAAGCTTTGTGCAGGTAATACAAAGACAATCACACTGTCATTCAAACACAGATACACGTTCAGAGAAACAGAAAGTGAGGAAGATAGTAAGAGCAAAACATAAAAGACAGAGAATTGCTTCAATAGGAGCATAACATTATCCAGACACAACTGAACGGAACAGTTATGAAGAATTGTGGATGTATTTTTGAGAGAAACATTGGGTTGCTTTAAAGATTCTTTAGCACAACAGCCCTTTTCATAGTCATCCAATTCAATGCAAGGATATGGCCTCAGGCCTGACTTAAGAAATTCTTAAGAGTTGTTCAGATGTTTTTGCACTAGCACTAGCATGTAGCTCACACAGAAAGACTGTTTCCCCTGATAACTCATTCAGTTTTTCTATAGATGTTGTCATAAAACTGCATTGTAGAACTGAATAACATGTAGGAGAAGACATTTTGTCTAACACATCGACATCATTGCTGCAGTTGATGAAAAGTAAACCGACTGAAACAAAATGCCAAATGCATTGAAATGTAAAATTAGCTCAATGTTAATGTTAGCTTGTTGTTGATGCAATTGCTTTTTGAAGCGATTGTGACTAGCAATTTAAAACCACATTCACGGACAGCATAAGTAAATGAAAGATCGCATTGTTTCGCTAGCAACTCCCTACGGAGAGCTGGATGAAATTCATTTTCACTCGTTACTGTGGCGTGCAGTTCAACGCTTTTGTGTGGATTTCCCCGCAGATTCTTTCAGAGAATTTGAATGTTCATTGTTCATTCGTTGTTCATCTCTGTCGTGATAACACTGAAATTGAGAACGAACCAACACAGTCTAAAAAGTTAAAGAGCACACAACAATGGGCTTAGATTTCTGTCTCTATGAAAGTGCCCCTGGTATTCTGTGAGACATCTCTCTTTCACAAAACTAATCAAGAACATATTCATAACACACATACCATATTGCCTGTGTTTTTTCTACCTTGTTTCTTAAGCTCCAGGTTTGTGTGATGACAGAGTTGGTTTGAATTCATTCACTTGGACTAAAAGTGTTATACAGAATGTGAGATTAGAGGTTCCTGATTTGGCAGAACAGGCTGGGGGTCGGAGGGGAGGGCAGTAGCTACTAAGCCGAAATCCATACATGCATTTCAGAGTTTTATCACCCAGAGCTGATGAAATTGCGGTACTTGAGCTCTGGAATAAGCTGAGAGATTGAAAAACACGTTCATTCAGCAGGTGGATTGTAGCAAACAGTGCTTATGAATCTACTTCTCTTCTGTTACTGTGCTCCAATACAAAGGGCAGAACATGAAATAAGCTTAAATGAATTTGAAATGGCATCTGTTTCGAAGCAACGAATGAAACAGAATTGATTTGTTTGTATTGTAAATTGCATTGTAAAAAAGTGAAAGTAACATTTATTTGGTTATTTGGTTACCCAAAACTGAAATGTGACTGAATTGTATTTGTTGTTGTTATGTTTGTATGTTGTTATCTTTCTGTAGCTTAACTGGTAGAGCATTGTGTTAGCAGGGAAAAGGTTGTGGGTTCGAATTTCCCATGAAACATACATACTGATCAAGTCTATAGCTTTGGATAAAATTTCTGCCAAAGGCAAAAATGGTCATTTCCCATAGTTCAACTGGTAGCATGTGATGCTAATAATGTGATGTCATGGGCCAGATTCCTGGTGAACACAAAGTGCCAAAACAAAACTGGCATGTAAATAAATGTACAATATACATTAAGCAGATTTGCTGTGTAAAAACTGTATATTGATGTTAAACGATTTAGTTACCTGACTGAGAAGTGACACATCAATAATGTAAAGCTCCGTCTCTGCTTGATATGCACAGCCAACAGAGAAGTCACACATTAACAGATTAAAGAAAGGCTTCATTTTCTCCTACTGGGAGATGTTTTATTCAAGTGTCATCCTCAGCCAATCACATAAAGCCATTTTATTAGTGCACTAACACTCTTTGCTTCTTGTAATTAGCAGAGGGCACCGTTTAGTAAAGCAACTCAGTTCTTCTCTATCTCTGGCCACATTCATTTCTTGGCCTAATCTCTTGGCCTAGTGACTGATGCTTTGGTATGACAGAATATTGACCAAGAGTTTGGACACCATCAGGCAATGAAGCGCCATGGACTGATGGATAGAATGATGTAAATCTTACTTGTGTTGTGCAGCTTGCACGTGTGTGTGTGTGTGTGTGTTTGTGTGTGTGTGTGTGTGTGTCACAGTGCCTCTAGCCAAGTGTCTTAGTATCAGCTATGTGGTGACAGCAAAAAGACATGTGAGGTAATAAAAAGCATAGCAGACAAATGCTTATGTGGTCCCTCTCTCTCACACACATACACACACCTTCATATGCTGAGGCAAAGCAGAAGGAGACAGCCACCATAACTCAAGGGTCAGCAGGGAGATATATTTCTTCTCTCTGGTGTAGAGGTAGTAGCTGCATCTAGGGTGTACACAGAGATCATGAGGCTGTATAAGGGGGTGGAGTTCCCACAGTCATGGAAAACCTGGAAAACCATGGAAAACTTTAGGGAATTTTAAAAGTTTGATTTCTAGGTATGCAGTCTTAAAAAGTCAATAAAATCTTAAAGCTTATTGAAAAGCCATGAAAAATAATACTGCAATAATAAGTTTCATCAGCTTTGAAATATTCTTTAAGCGTGAATCGCTTAAAGAGAGATGCAATCATTTAGATTTATTAAAATGATTGTTAAAAGCCCTTTAAGCAGCGATAAGAACAATCTGAAAGTGAGGAGAATTAGTCTCAGACATCATGTCCGCCAGGTTCACCGTTTGCAAATATTTATTAAAAATGACCAAAAACTCTGTCACACAGTGATGACCTCTGGTCAATAGTGCAGAAACTCTGCACCTCACAAAATATCTGAGGAAAACCTTGCAAATAAATGGGGTTAAACCCTTGTTTAATGCTGCAGTGCTTCAGTTTTAAAGCAGAGGGGCGGACATATTTCATATTTCCATGTGTGTTTAAATCAATATCAATGTAGTCTTTTTCTTTTTTTAAGTATTTATCTGTCAAATACAGTAACCATATTCTAGGCGGTAAGTCAATTAGGCTTCACCAATTTCATAAGCAAACTCAGAGGAGAAAAACGTGAACCGCAATTGACTTTGGGTGCTATGGAAACGCTCTAATCCTCATGTGTTATGGAATTACCAGCAGCCTCATTTGTCTTCGGTGGGTAAGGGCAAACTGCCTAGGCATCGAACAGTTTGTAAGTTGGTAATCAATTTCGTTTTTAAATAAGTTGTGCCTGATCAATAGACAGAAGACAGCAGCAAATGTTACACCAGATAAGAAAGGTTTCCATCAGTCTTTAAAATTAAGTGTGTGACTTGTTGACATATTGAGCTGTTTTTAACCTTTCAAAATTGCGATTCCTTTAAATATGGCATTTTATGAAAATGTATTTTTTCTGTTCTGAATCGATACTACATAACAGACTTGTTAATTGCAGAAAATGAATGTGAGCCAGACAGACGGTACGCTTAAAACGGATTTGCATGTGGGCACTATGAGTCAGTCCAGACATCAGTGAAATTTGAAACTGATTCTCATTTCTTCAGTCATGTAATTGGCCAGTGGGGGTTTGCATAAAGAAAACTTTTATTGGTTATTTTTGTGACTATAGGAATACGGAAATAAAGTCCCCAGCCCAGAGTTCTCCAACCAGATCTATAGACCTGAAGAGCTTAACTCAAATTCTAAACAAGCACGTCTGAACCAGCTAATCAAAATGTTTGGGATTGCTAGAAACATCTATGTGGTGTGTTGAAGCAGGCTGGAGCTAAACTCTGCAAACTCTGGGTCTGTGGACCACCAAAAAAATGGACAGCACTGGTCCACATCAGTGCTGTTAACAAAAGCATAACATTTTGTGCTACAGACCCAAACGCATTTTCCGGCAGAAGTCGGGCAGCTGGCAGATGATTCAGCATGAAACACAAGTTGTCAAATCAAGATGAGTTCACAAGAGGATGTTTAAATAATGGATGTTACCTTCAGAGGGTCATTGGAGAAGAAAGCAGTGCTAGCTCAGCTTTTGTGTTAAAATAACAAGTACTCACAGAGGATTTGAGGTCATTTGACACTCAAATCCCCAATGATGGGAAATAGTCTGTACAGACAGACTGAGGAATTACAGGATAAAGGTGCTTCTGTAACATGGACTATAACCAGGAACAGCAGATATTGTATGTTTTTCAGGTGCTACTAGCTACAAATATTAAAGGGAAACAGGAAATGCGCTGGGGCAATAAAGCCAGGGTCTGAGGAAACAAGATATATATCTATTGGTTTCTGGTCTCTGCAGTTAAGTCCAACACACCCTGTCACTGTGCGTATTAATCTCATAGCTCCATCTACAACGGCTTAGTGCTCAAATCTGTGGCTTTTACCTGCATTCAACCAACACACAGAACTGGGATAAGTTATTATTAATAGATCTTATTATTTATTTTAGTGCAGAGCAATAGACCAAGACCACCGTGTGTGATAGCTTTCTATTTGTGTTTCAGTGATACATACATTCCCCCAGACAGGATATGCATCCAGCAAACAGCAAGTCTATGTCATTGATTTGTGAGGGTGCAGCGGCTGGACGGTAATTGAAGTTTCTGACTGGGCGCCCCTACGTGTGTTTGAGCATTTGACTTGTGCACACAGGATGCAGCAGGGACTTCAATCTCAGATACAGATGACGGGCAAATCAAAGACCAGCAGCCCCGGTGTTTGGAACAGAGCTTGACTCAGTGTCATAAAGTCAATGTAACCTGACAGTCAACAGTAGGCTACAGCTTTGCCTCTGAAGCCTCACTAAAGTCACAATAATAAGGACACAGGATCAGCCATAGTCGAAGTTTAATGCCTGTCAGTCTTCTCAACCTTAAAATTTAAGTGACACGTTAAGTGACAATATAGTGATGAACCAACGCCATCTAGTGTCTCATGAACTGTTTTGGGTTATATAGTTTTATACGGAATCTGATTCTGGGTATTTCAAGGTAATGGGTTAGTTGTCTGTTGAATTAAAACGTGTCGTTTTAAACGTATACAGTCATTGTGAAACAAACGGTGTCATTGCGAAGCAAACGATATCCTTGCTTATAAATACAGTTTACAGGCACAGCATACTTAATGCAACATTGTTATTTTAACATTGTAAGTCATTTTAATACGAGTTATTGCATTTTAAAAACTATTAGACAAGGCAGGGAATATTTGGGAAATGTGATCCCATATTGCCCTCTGCTGTCTGTCTCCCGAAAATACCGAGGGAAGTTTGGCTGTGATTTACAAATGTCGACTAAGTCATAAAGTTGCTTGCATGCATAGTTGCATGCATAGTTGCATGCATATTTGCATGCATATTTTTACCTACTTTAACTACTACAAATAGTTTTAACAGCGTTCCGCATATTTGTCTCGTTTTGTTAACTGTTGAGCAGCAACGTTTTAGCGGAATGTATAGCAGTTAAATAGTGATAAACGTTTATTAGATATGATAGCAATCTAATGTGACTGTCCTATAATGGTTGTTTTGGAGTTTTGTGCATTTACACATTTATGGATTGTGCGCGTCACTGTGTTGACGATGCACTCGTGAACGCGCAAAAATCCAGCCTCAGTTACTTTGTGCACCACCAGGTGGCATGTAAAGAAAACTTTATCTCCCACTTATTCAGGTCGCAAAAAATGTGAGTGAATGGCTATGTGTCCTTTGACTGTCTGTCTATCTGTTTTAGACAGACAAACAGGTAAGTGCTGTAGGTGTTTATTGTTACACTATATCATAATAATGTGTTATCTTGGCTTTCTTTGTTGCTTTTACATATTCTCAAATAGTTTGTTAACAAACCTCATACTCTTGCTGACAGAAAGGTTTAAAAAGCCTTTTGTCAAATGAGATTAATATGAAGAGTATACACTTAATGTTGATGTTTGTGAAAGTCTTCATTTAAATACTAATACAGAAAAGACCACCGTGATGATGTTTCTGGTGTAGCCTGTATGAAAAACATGTAATGTTAAGTTCTTGAAACTGTAATTCTGCTGTTATCAGTTAGAATGACAGGCCATATTCTCACTATTATTTATCAAGATAAATGTGAACAATTTACAATGTAACAAAAGTGAAAAGTTTTGTCAATGTTTATTCCTTAATGAATATGTTTAATCTACCACAATGTGCAACAAAAGAAAAGACAACAGAGTTGTATCATTTTATTTACAAATAACAATTAACATACATTTGAAAAGACATAAGATGCTTTATTGTATTGATCTTCATGATAACAAATTTGCATCCCATCTAAAGTCGCAACGTTTCGTGTTTTAAGATCTCTTGTTAAATGCAAACATATAAAGATTTTAAATTGTATTTATTCATTCAAGTAAAATGAATGCAGGTTTTCGTGTTACAAAAGCAGGCCTATACAACTTTATGCACACGACCCCCACTTTTTGAGCAACATGTGACGTCAGCAATGATGTTTTGTGATTGATTATTTTGAAGGTTTTTGTTATTAAGTTCAATAAATGCGTTATTCAAGTCCTTTATTTTATTATAAAGAGCACAAGCGCTTGCGTAGCACAAGAGGGAGACAAATGCTCACATTTGAGTTTACTGCCATCAAAACAACAGTCATACAGTATATATGCTATACCGGACACATCTAGTGAACATATTTGATGTCTGCACGAGCTGCTCACTAGGTTTCAAGACACTGAAAATAGTATGTTAGGATCATGACTGTATTTTATTTATACGGAGCCCACGGAGATGTATGCATCTACTCAGAGTTTGTCACATTCAGGCAGGTCTACATTCTAGCAT
The DNA here is from genome assembly GCA_036877545.1 of Yasuhikotakia modesta. Classification (NCBI taxonomy): domain Eukaryota; kingdom Metazoa; phylum Chordata; class Actinopteri; order Cypriniformes; family Botiidae; genus Yasuhikotakia; species Yasuhikotakia modesta. Next base: position 2,824 of record JBAJNP010013687.1, on the reverse strand, counting down.
CTTTTTGAAGGCTTTTCTGAAGCTGTCGTCCAGGAAAGCGTAGAGAAACGGGTTCAGACAGGAGTTGGCGTAGCTGAGACTGGTGATGAAATACGAGATCCCGATGAGAAGCGGTGTGGTGGGGAGGTCCGTCGTCAAAGCTACGATGGTGCTGAGATGGAAAGGCGTCCAGCAGAACAGGCACACGGCCAGTACGATGAACACCATGATAGTCACTTTCTTTTTGGCTTTGTCCAGTGCTTTGGCGTTGGTGTTCAGCCGCATGTTTCTTAATTTGTACAGCATCATGGTGTAAAGAATACAAATTGTAGACACTGGAATGGCAAAGCCCAAAATAAGAGTGTAAATCCGGCTCGCTTTGAACCATAAACTTTCTGGACTGGGAAAACTCAGCACGCAGCTTTTCCGCTCGGGGCTGATGTACACTCCTGCAAATACTGTGAAGGGAATGACTATGAGGATCACCAGCAGCCACACGCACAGACTGACTATCTTAGCTGCCCGGTATGTGCGGTACGGCATGCGCTTGGAGCGCACCGTCGCCAGCACCACCAGGTACCGGTCTACGCTCATAACTGTCAGAAAGTAGATGCTCGAGAAAATATTATAGTGATCAATGCTTAATATTATTTTGCACAGCACGTCGCCGAATGGCCAGTAGTGCAGAAGATGCTCAGCTATGTTGATGGGCAACACTAAAGTGAAGAGGTCATCTGCGATCGCCAAGTTTAGAATGAACATGTTGGTTACCGTCTTCATTTTGGGGGCTTTAAGTATCACATAGATGACCGCCGTATTGCCCGTCAGACCCACTGCACAGATTACGGAGTAAATGACCGGCAGCACAACGTATAGATCTGCGTAAAAGAAGTAGTCAGCTGGGGGCGTGCAGTTCAGATCACTTCGATTAGGGGAGTTGTAATATAAGTCCATGCTAAAGTTGCATGTCGGATTTGGATCGAAGAGGTTCGTGATATTTTCCATATTGTGTCACCTGTGCCTCCAATGGGAACTTTCTTTACAGTCTAAGCTGTTGTCACTGTCGCAGATGTTGAGGCGTCCTCGAATCTAAGGTGGTCGACATCTCATCTGTTTCTCTGCACATCACGAGATCTAAGGACGATACAAGATATTGACGTGCTCTTGCAACCAGGCTGCACACAAACCAATCCACCTTATGATTAAAACTTAAGAAAAATGCAATAATAAGCCTTAAAGGATATATCACGTAAAACCATTTACAGACTATAGAGACTATACAAAACTGTATTTTTTAATTATTCACCATTGCACACATAGGCTATAAATTCACAAAACGTAAACTTGGATATAATAAACTGTTTCACCTGTTTGCTTACATACAGGGTAACTACGGTAGCCTGAAATGATAACGTTGTGGGTAACGGTGAAAAGGTGCGAGTTCTTACCGTGTTGGATACGGTTTCTCCGCGCGCGCTCCACACTCTGTGCCGAGCGGCTCGCCTCGCGCTTCCCCAACAAGTTAAAAGAAGCAAGTGCGGCAGGTGACGTCACATGCAATCGCGCGCTCTTCCCATCGCCCTCGTCTAGCAGATGGACTTCTTAAGACAATCTTTGTCTTTGCTTGTTAAATTATTAATCAATGAATAAATAAATATACAAACTTTATCAATATGTCTTGTGATTCTAGGAATATGAGTGAAGCTATTCTAAGTTCTTTGCTCTTCTAGTACTTCATAGAGTGCTAGAAACWACGTGMATATACAGTACATCAGAATACMAMGATGTGAGGTTCAGGGATTGGTTGATTATTTGTTATAATMAATGGCCAGTTCAGTAAAACATGATCCAGTCATTGTAAGGTTAGGTGATTGACCATTATGATGGTTTGTGACCGAGTCTGTGAGCTGTGACTGACAGCTTGCAATTATGACAAGAAAAGTTATAAAGAATTTGTTGAGTTCTTCTAAAACTACAGTCAGTCATACTGTCAATATAAGTAGTTATGGTTATCCTGTAAATACTGTGTCTATAAATATAGAGTATCTTATTTATTCTACTTTCTTGCTGGTTTTTTTTTTGGAAATTTGTTTTTGTGAGCTTCTGTTGATCAGAAATTTCATCTAAACTACTTCAGTCATTCAGGTGAGAATTCATCTTGGCTCACAGCTGCTGATGTGCTATTGCAGGAAGAATGAGACCATATCCTGCCAGTCACAGCTGCAATACAGCATCAGGTAATTCAGTCGTGACCATGATCTGAGGTCTCCTTGCATATAGCTATAATGTAAATTGGTAATATGCATTAAAAGCTGGACTGTGATCTTAAGAAACTTCACATGTTAATTAGTAAGGTGGAATAGCTAGTAACCTGTATGAAGCTTTTTCTGTCACTTCAATTTCCCGCTTTTTTAATCATACAAGTTTTGCATCACAGCTCCATGATTAAAGGAAAATCTGTGCTTCAGTAAGGCTGCGGATACCAGGCTGTTTCGGAAGGACATGTGTCTGATTGGACCTCTTTTTGACAATAAAGGGAAATTGACTTCTGATATACCCAATGTGTCAAAGAGCTAATAACCTGTACATGCTGAGAGGGGCAGATGCCAGCTTTGAAAGTGCTGTAAGACCTGTGGGCATCACAGTGCCAAATAACTACATTTCTAAATTGGATTTGGTCTCATAATGTTGTGGCAGCATCAAAAATAATTTGCAAAACCTCTGGGTTAAAACGGACAGTCATTATTTTGTATGTCTTTTCTTACGGAGGAGATGCATATCTAAATAACTTTATGAATTATGAATGCAATATACTGTAGATTATAACAGGGTTGACACATGAATA
>JBAJNP010013686.1:0-11845 GCA_036877545.1 Yasuhikotakia modesta | reverse complement strand
TTATGATGCATAAGATATAGTACCCCTTTTTATTAAGGTGATTCAAGCGATAGTTGATGGTCTGTGCAGATGCGATTCCCCCATCTTCTAAGTCATATCTAAAGCTGTTGCAAACCAGATGGCTCCTGACCTCGATGTGGCCTCAGGACCACACGCTACATAAGCGTTCACATTACTTTTTTTAAAAATATAATTGAAAAGTGGATATTAAATAAAATTATTCAAATAAAACATTTTCATTATACTTGATCTGAATGCTGATTAATGTAGCATTAATACAAAATGTTAATACATTTTGTTAATACAAAACACCCCTTAGAAATCAGGTTAACCACATAAGTCACATAATTTTCAGATACATAAAAATACAGAAATCAATAGAAACAGGTTCATGTTTTGATTATGCAACAAATAGTGTCATTCACTTCGACAGCTACAAACCTACAAGGACACCAGTTGTGGAGCAGGTACATCAGTAGATTTGTTTATCTTACCTTGACATTGTCTAAATTTATAGTCATGTAAAGAACAGCCCTCAGAAAGAATACCAAAGACCAAATCTCATCAGAGCTTCTTGTTAGATGGTCTTAAAGAACAAAAGAAGAAATGTTCTGACCTTAGCTTTTCAGCCAAATACAATTAGGATATTTATACAATATTACAAATAGGATATTATTACTTCTAGTAATGCATGCATGATACACAATATATTTTGGACATTCTATGATATATAGAAGCAGTGCACAATGCGAATATTGATGGGTCATTAAGGAACTCAAACAAATTTAATTCTTGTGAATGTAAGTGACAGAAGATCACTGCTAAAGTAAACACATGTAAATACATGTGACATTTTGTTTATTATTAATTTTGTTTATTAAATTTTGCAGCAAAACAGGTTTTTTATTTGACACAACAATTTCCCACCCTTGGTTTGACCCTTAAAATTAAACAGACCATTTTATACTGCTGTCAGAAAATTCACCTTTAACCTTCTAACTACTGTAGTCCAGACGTCACAGGAAAAGCTGAGTTTGTTGCCAACTCCAATATAAACAGCCGATTTTAAACAGCAATTTTTGCAAAGCTGCATTACTAAAATATTTCCCACTTAAAATCATATTGTCCTGGTCACAATGAAATGATCAGCAACCTTGTTAAAAATAAGGTTGGATACAGTTTACAGAGTGACAGGTGCTACGCACAGAGGGAAAAACAGCACAATGTTTGTGAATTTATGTCCCTTTTTACAGGTAGTTGCTTTGGTGTTTAGAAATAATAGCATCTATTTTGCTTCCTCATTATTATCTTACTGTGACTGAGCAGCCACGGGTTCTGAACAGTGAACAGACGTCTCAGTGAAGTGTAACTGTGGGCAGTCATATCCTGATTTTAGATATTCTTTTTATGCACTTTTGGGCTGGGGAGGAAGGTCTAAAAGTTACAATACACACCAAAATTATTTAAGTACAGAATGCCTTTTAAAATGTCATTTTTTTGACACGACCCCTTTAAATCATTATTAATCTACTGGTAGTTCAAAGAACTGAGCAATGAGCTTATGGCTAAAGTGATATTTGCAAATTGAAAATGTTTTAACATTGTGGTTCTGCTTTACATGAAATCTGCTTTATTATGTGTGAAAAATGTGACAAGAGGACCCAGAAATGAAATGCTGTCACTTTAGTGCACACACACGCATATGCAGGTCTGTTTAGTCATGTGAGAGCAGATGAAGCGGAAGTGATTGTGACAGTTCTAATACCAGTAATTGTCAGTGGGCCCAAAACGGCAGCTGAGCCTCTCTGACAGGCCCAGTCAGAAGATAAAGGCACCTACATCAGCAACACAACACTCTGTACATTACTTTGTTCATCAGCGTGAGTCTGACGATGTGCCCTGGGATGAGCCACTATTTAGGTACTGCTTATGAATCCCATTACATCAGCCTATTTAATAATAGAAATAAAAAGAAAGAAGTGTAATTGCAAATCTATGTAGAACTTTAAAGGAAACATAATTAGGTCAAGAAATTATACTTATTATTTATAATTAAACGTATTTGACACATTACACATTAAAGCTACGCTTTAGGCAAAGGTAAGACACAGAGCAACTGACTAAATTCAACATAAAGGACAACCACAATCTGACATTGTGTAAAACAACTGAAAAAGCTTGCAGTACCTCACGAGATTAAGCTGTTGAAAGAGCCTGCAGTGTCAGCCCATGAACTGCATAAACGTTGCAGGAATGTTTGGAGACATATTTAAGTTTTAATAAGTTTATGTACGTTTTCACATTATAAAACAGGAGTTCCAGAACTTGATGCTGATTGGTCAATAGCCATGGTGTACACACAATAAACACAACTATGACCTTCACCGAGGTAGTGTTAATTATCACTGTGCGACACCCGTAGCCAATCGTTATTTTAATTGGATAGCAATGTTCTGTAACTATTAGTATACGTCAGGCCCTGGTAACCATGTTATTGAAACAAAAAGTCACTTGAGGCAATAAACATAGTCACAGCTAGATTTTTTAATTTTCTGACAAAAACGCTAGTAGAACTTTTTTCAAAATGTGCCTGCTATGGTAACATAGGTGATTTATGATGACAATATCAAATGAGTTACAGCATATTTGGTGGTGGTAACTTACTGGCCCACATATGGCTCAAGTTTCTTCATCAATATCAAAAGTCTACAATTAATTATCTATCTTTGAAACTGGTGTTTGTTTCACCTAAGTTGTGTTCAGGGGAGTGTGATCTATGAAAGGACAAGGACAAGGACAACACAGAGGACAAGGACATCAGTTCAAGTCAGGAACAATCTAATCAACTGCATGCAGGTAGAATAAGTCAGATAGCAATAAGTCTGTTAATCCACAAGGCCCTGACTCTTGTCTATTTTTTATATAATTTGAATAATATGTTTTCAGTTACCAATGAAAATTGAGCATTTTCATTGGAGCATTCTCTGGACTGGGTTATATTTTACTAAAATCAATTAAACCCAATTTCTCTCAAAATCAACAGAAAATATGAAGAAAGTCTGCATATTCTGGGCCAATAACACAACAGTCACTGTGTTTGTGATATAACAGTGACATAAGTCTATAGTGGGTCCTCGTTTAGAGAGCCAGATGTGGAAATCGTGAGAAACAGAGGACACAGGCAGACAATGAGATTTTCCATCATCTACCAGAGCAGCTTGAGACTCAAAATGTAAAGGCAGAAGGACCTTTAAACACACATGAAAATGTTTGCACAAGAGCTCCAATTGACCCCATCAATGTCGGGCAGGCCAGGCTATCAGAAAGGGGCCATCCTCACGCCCGTACGCGCCCACAGCTGAGATCTGATATGAGGACAACCAGCTGCGCTTTGACAGGATGCAGAGCCGATCCAGATGTGTGTAAAGCATCCGAGATGACAACAGACCTTTTCACAAAGCACTTGTTTTATTTTTTCTCCAGATTCTTCCAGCAGTCACCCGGGATGGGCTCAGATAACTATCCACTTTCAACACTTGTCCAAATACAGGTCCTGCCCAGCTAATGGAAACACAAATGTGCTTTCAGATCAGATACGTGTGTGTTCGGATGGACAAATCTGAGTGTACGATCTGGGACATATGTTCAAAAGTGTGATCATACTGTGCTTTGGTCCCAGAAATGACAATAATCCCAATGATAATAAAGTGTGTGTTTGTATTTGTATGAACATGCATGTTTACTCAAGTGGTAATGATGGACAGTAAACTTGACCCCGTTCATCCAGACCCTCCCTGACCCCCACTACCCCTGCGTCGTTAGCCCAGCGTGTAATGCATTGACTGGGGTTAGACTTGGAGAGGGCCCTGGCATGGCCTCAGAATTCAACCCCCACTCATTCAAGACCAAACATAAAGTTTGAGCACTTGCAAACATTTCTGAGGAACAGGCTGCAGTAAGAGAGAGGCTTGTTATTCACCACAAAGTATCTTAGCTGGATTTGCGGGAAATACAGACTGGACTGGGTTACTTTACTTACAAACTGTATGCACATATACCCATCCAATCACAGGTTGGACAGACGCAAGGACAGACGTTAAATCACACCACATGCATCCAATGGTTGCTGACTGAGTGGATTTTAGTTGTGAGCTATAAAATACGCAATATGTTTAGGCATATGGATGTGTATAATATGTGAGTGAAATTAGCCAATTGGATTTCCCCATCTGTGCAGGGGCATCTGAACATTCTCGATTGTTCATACATCTTTGTATGTCTGTCTCCAGAGTCCAAAATTAACATTTGTTAAATGCCAAATGTACGTAAAAATTGGCTTTGGTGAGTAAATAAAACATTCACTATTTACTGGCCAGCTGGCTGGCTACTTTTTAAGGAACTACACTATTATATGGTTTAAGTCATAAGAACAAGTCTGACCCTTGATGCAATGTCACAGAGTGTCTACTAAACAACAATGAAAGCTTTATGGTTGGTAATCTATCACAATTCACCTGACACTGGCTGGTAAACAAAAACCTCTATGTCTGTCTCTAGGGACACGTGTATGTCTCAGTGTGTATCTGTTTTACTGACTGTACATACAAGTGTGTGTGTTGTAGCTCTTACCTTCTTTTTGTCCCTCATGGAGCCTTTCCCTCTCACCATGATCTTACATCCTGTCTCTGCCTCCAGCTGTTTGGCTGTGAGCCCTCGCGGACCCAAGATCCGGCCCACAAAATTAAACTGTAACACACGAACACACAGAACAATCAGTCTCACTTACTGCATCTGTGTCCGCATTAAAAAATTAAAGACTTACTCTACCATCCAACAAGTCACTGTTTGCAAAAACAATACAATAAAATACAGGAAAACACAGTGGCAATGGACAAAATACAAAGTACATACAAAGTACAATACAATATTACTTTTGAAAAATATCTGATTACAAGTTTTGAAAATGTTATGAAGGCCCTGATATCTCCAACTTGGTCAACATCATGTAAAACCCTAAATGTTATTATCAACAGGTTGAAGACCATTGTTTGGGGGGACTGGGAACTGTGTCGCAAACCCCATGACAAAAGTGGCCCAATGCATTCCACTATTAGCATTTTATCCTACAAACACCTACAGGTGTTCCTGTAGTTTAGCTGGTAGAGCATTGCATTAGCAGTGCAATGCTGTGGATTGCTTCCCAGGAAACACAATTACTGATAAAATGTATACCTTGAATTCCTTGTTTTGGATAAAAAGTGTCTGTTAAATGAACAAATGCAATGAAATCATAAAATGGCCCTGCAGCATCTTTTATACTGTACATATCTACATATAATATGCCATTTTATCACAGCCAGTGCTACATTTTTTGCAAGAGGTAAATTTATGTAAATGTAAGTATTTTGCTGATATAACCACCAAACCCACACATGGATGCATTATGGAGTTTTGAGCGTTACAATAAAAACAAATAATTTCCAGGTCACAGAACAGCAACATCTCAGAGCTGCTATCTGATAATAATAATAGTAATTCTGAGAAAACAGTCTTAGGATACTTGTTATTTTAAGAGAACGCTGTATATGTTTATAAACAAAATCAATTTAATTAACATTACCTTTAAGAAAGCATTAAAAATGCTTACACTAAAAACAACTCAACACAACACAAAGGGGGTTAGTAACAGAAGTGATTGGTAATGTGTGAGATGGTACAAAGAGATTTAGAAAACAGAATTCAACACAATTGTGACAATGAATTTGATTCTCTGGGAGGCACTTTGTTCTAGCAGGTTGCCTGAGTGTGTTATCATGGAGCTCATCAGCTGGGCTTCTGACAGAGTGAAGGAACAGCAGCAGATAGCCTTCCATAATCGACCACCTCCTCTGGGCCCTCACTGACAAGATAAGAAGATCCAATCGTTCATGCAATCGATCACGTATCAGCACTGACCTGAAAGCTGATGGTCAAAGGCTCTGGCCTGATGTTATAAAGAAGAACTAACAGAAATGTGTGTGCTTGTGTTTCCTACTAAGACAATATAATATACACTAAAATTGAGGTCAAAGTTTACTATAGCCATTAGCTTTCTATTTAGTGCCTACAGTATGGAACTTTGTTACTAAAAAGGCACAAGTTTTTAGTTTTATTTTGAGTAAATAATAGTAAACAAATACAAATGTTATGTATTCAAAAATGTTTAATATGGTGTAATGTTCAACAACACGACTACTGACCGCCAGGTTATTTGAGTTTCTCACGTAAGGAAAAATCTGTTCTGTCAACCAAAGTTTCAGCATCTTATGAAACCAGCCATGTGATCACTATTCAATTGCCATTATTTTTAAGGAACTCAGTTCATTTATTTCATTTAGGGAGTTCCATTGGAAGACAGTCGCTATGACGTGTTTGTTTCGGAAACAAAACCGGAAGCATGTGACCTTGTGTCACTTTATACAATGTAGACTACAGTGCACTAATCAATAAGCCTCCAAGGGTTCCTGCTTTATCAATGTGTTTGGTATTCTGAAGCTACGCTTTTCACATGACTGACCCCATGCATAATCGACTACTGGTAAAGCATAGTCACCAGTCACTGAGTGTGTGTGATTTGTTTTTGCCACCTTCATCCCTGTCCATGATTCTTGCAGATATGAATGAAAAGAAACAATTAAATTTTACTTGGAGGCAGAAAGCATCAGGGCTTTCATGCCCGCAAGTAAAGTGGTGTGTCAGCAAGTACATGCACATATGGAAAAATGTGGATCAGGAAAGCAGCTAACAAGTGATGAATGTCACTTCTTGATTCTGTAATTAATAGACTTATTATGGTGTGCATATGGTGCCATTTACAAGCAATAAGTCATGTTCAAATAACTGAATAAGCAGGTCTTAATCAGATTTAATATCAGTTTTAAGACCAGGTATGTGTATTGATTGTGACATCACCTGCTGTCATTTCATTCAAGCTGTCATTTCACTCAGCTTAATTCACTTATAAAAAATTCAAGTAGTGACAACTGAATTTTCATTAAATGAGTGTGTGTACAGAACTGAACCGGACAGCTAGTTGTTATTGACATAATTAAAAGCACATCTGCCATGTGTGTAGAGAAAAGTCTGTCTCCATCATATTCTTTTTACAATAGGTTTACTGCAGTCCAATGACCAGTTCACTGAAAATTGATTGATATTTCAGTTGTTTTGTGTCAATTCAATGGAATTAACCCTAACCTAATGCATATGGTTTTAATAGTTATCATAATGTTAACCACAGAAGACAGAACAATAATTTAAATGATTCACTTCAGATTGTCACTTAACAAACTGTGCATTGTGTAAATAATGTAGCTTGCCGAAAAGATCATATTCTCTTTCATGCAAATGCACCAAAGAACAAATGTCACAGTGCCATTTTTTTAAAGTGATCTCATCAGAGCCTGACTTGTTTAACTATTATTCATAGTTTATTTTTAGTTTGTTTTTCTTTGTAATTTTAAAGTAATTACAAGCCAAAAGCTAAGTCTCATGTATGTTGACAGCCACTATGTGATGTGATACAGGTCACTATATCAAATCAAAATGTTTTCTGCAGGCCTGCCCAAATTAATTTTCAAGGTGCCCTTGCAGATTGAGCAATCAGTGGGAGAGACTCCAGAAGGAACAGCTTCAGTCCAACACCAGCAGGAGCAAATTATACATCCGTGCTGTTCCCGCTGTATTAGCACATCTGCCGGGATTACACACACAGTTCTCCACTACGTATCACAGACGGCCAGATGACCTCTGCTCTCCGTCTGGATTATGTGACAATCGGGCCTGGTGAGAGCACTTGAACACACAAACACATATGGACAGATCTGAAAAAACTTGCCTTTATTCAGCTGTTGGGTTTCAGAGTTGTTGGCAAGGATCCCTGATGAGAAAAATCTGTTTTTGTGTCCTTCATGTATTGTGATTCCGGCTTATACAAGCTTGTATGAAAATTAAAAATGCATTACACATGCCTCAACAGTTAACCATTAAAAGTGTTGTTAGTGGGTTAATGGCATTTGTGACACTAACAACTTTTGGCATGTGATATATGTCTAAATGAAACAGTGCAACAAGTGATCACCCATCTTCTCTGTCTATAGGCGATTTAACAGATACAGCTTTGAATGTGTCTAAACCTTAAATCGAATAAACCAGCTCAAAGACATTAAACATTACAGCACTTAATTAAAGGGTCCACTGTAAGTTGTCTTTAGGTTAAACCTCTATTGCCTCTTTGCCTACTGTCTTTTCTGTTTTTAAAATCCATTTTATTGCTTTTCCAAATGTCACTTGAGTATGAGGCATTTGTTTATATAGTGGAGAGTAAAGCAGTAGTTGGGCATAACTGTGGATGTACACGCAGACACAGCGCATCCTCATACACTCTTACATCAAAGCCTAAGTGATAGCAGTGTCTACTCTACCTGAACAGATGCATTTTCCAACTCTCTGGCTGTCACGCCTATTTTGAGGTCCCCTATTAAATGCACACAATCTTGCTGTCCCATAGCCAAGACTTTGTGTGGGCGTGCTCCCACTGTGCATCTTACAAAGCTGCTCTGATGCTATGATGAATGAGTGTCTGAGTGTGTGAAGAAGTGCGTGCAAGTGTCTTGTTGCGCTCTTCTGTAGAGGGTGCAGAGAAGAAAGCAACAATATAATTTTTATCCTCCCCTTGTCTGGTGATGTCAGAGCAATGGATGCAGGCAGACGCGTGAAACGTATAGGTTAGCACTCACATAGGAGCTGGGTTGAGCAAGAGACTGTGTGCTTGTTCATGTATATAATGTGTGTGTTGTCTTTTAACCTTTTCTCTTGGCCTGCTGAGTGGTCAGGCCAGCAGCTGTGTTTTCTGTTGTATCTAGATCTGCATTCTCATTCTTTTAATCACATGCAGCTTTTGACTACACATACATCTGTAACCAAAAACCCATAGTGATGGGTTGTTGTGTTTATGTGGACAGTGCAATCGTTCAGTGTGTATGTCTCAACGCAAGATTATGTATCATCCGTATGCATAGTAGAGAAAAAATAAAGCTCTTTTGAATCATTGGCTCACTATTATGTAATTTTATCTAAATATACCTGAAAATTACTATATTAATCACTTACTATGAGATGCAATCTAGACATTAAAAAACAGGTAATCTTAAAAGATTGTGTTCCTGGAGCTCATTTAGTGGGGCGCTGCAAAGTTCATGGGTTTGATTTCTAGGGAACACATGCACTGATAAAATTAGCCTTCAAATATTTTCATGTGTCACAATCTCAGCCTTTCAAAATGTGTTGTAATAGGTTTGACGTCAATTGCCACTGATTTCTGCACATCTCATAAACAATCTAAATTTTGTCATCTGTGAAGGACTAAAATAAACAGAGAACAACATCTGAGTAAAAGTTAATTAAACCGAGTTAATTAAACTCCATTAAGGTTCCTGAGGTACAAAAAGCAATCCCTGAACAATGCAATTTCCCACAAGGCTGACTTACCAGCTCATATCTTTACCTCTACACCACAGAACCCTTTCTCAACTTTAAACACTATAACCTGCTTACATACTTCAGACCTTATGCTCTGTAAAATCCCTAGGACTATTTCATTCAAAAATGCAAAAATGACATGGGGCCCGTAAACACATTGCTGGGGCCTTTGCCACTTCAAGCGCCCCTCTATCTGGAAGAGTGAAAAGGCAATGGATAAAGACAGCTTGACTTATCGGCCTCATAGCCGTACAGCTTACCTCAGCTCTTTAGCGCTCTGCCACCAGAAACAAAAGTCGTATAAAAAAAGCATTGGCTGTTAATGGAATCTCTGATATCTGCTGTTTAAGGTTGGGGTCTATTTACTCTTTCTGCACAATGGAGATTAAATGTGTTTTCCATCAACTACAATAAAATAGGCAGCGGGGACGTAATTAGGGTCGTTTAAGACAGCGCGCATGCAAGTCTGCCCTAGACCGGGAGTGATGGCATTATCTTATGAAGATAAACGAGTCAGCTCTGGTAATAGGCAAATTAATTATTGCATGGCTTCTAATAGCACTGCGCTCTGATTCCCTGCTGCAGGATGTCTTTTGTTTTCATTATTGTGCAGGACAAGGAAAGGGAGAAAGAGCGTGCCAGAGTTAGTGCTCAGGAAGTTAGTGCTTGGAAAGCTGGGTCCAGATTACTTTGACATTGCATTACTGTTTATGCAGGACATCTGCTGTCAGAAATACATTTGAAATAGTTTCAGTACAGTTGTTGTGATGTCAGCTTGCATTGAACTCTGAAGACTTAATGGAGTCTTAATAGAGTCAGTTATGTATTAACTTTGCCTCAAAGGTTGCTTGCTTGCTTTAAAATTCCTCTGTAGACAAAAAAGAGATACAAATGATATATGGTGAAAACAGAGCTATTTACATTAAACAAAATTATTTTATAATTGAATGATTATTGTGTCAGACCAGATGTTCACATATTCACAACGGATGTACAATTAAGAATATGTATTTATTTTGCAATTTTTTTTTCTTTCCTGCAGCATTTTTTTGCTTAGGACGACACTATAAATATATGTAAAAGTCATCATGTGGTGTATCTCTCTAAGGGGACAACATATTGTTTCTACAGAAGTGTCTGGACTTGTTGATATGGACAGATTCATGTGTCCACAATCAGATCTGTACAGAGATGCCTGGCGGCTATAAACCGCCATGGGGCTGCAATGGTGTTGCGAGCGCTCATCATGTCCTAATGAACCCTAATTAACCTTCATTAGCCGTGAGGTGATCCGGAACGTGGCTGCACCTCTCCCCCGTGTGTGTTATTGTGTATTATCATCAGAGTAATAAGGACACCTCGCCATGGACACAGCCGTGCCAGCAAGTGTGCAGAGCAGAATGATTCGGCACAGTGAGGTTATGTAGGTGCTTAAATCTGTGACCTTATTCTGGTATTCCTTACTGAAACAATTTGTTCATATGAGAACCTCACCAGTATTTAGAATAAATACACCTTAGGCATGTAAATAGTTCTTTACTAAATTATTTTCAAATCCAAAATCTGGTCAAAATTGGTTTGAACAGACTAAATATTCTGGCAGAAAAATATTTTATTCAAAAATATGCCTGAAAATGGACCAACAATTATATTTCAGAAATTTAGAAACTAATGAATAAAAAATTGGGCATCCAGTGACCAGTGAATTTCCTGATGATTAAAAAAAAAATAGTTCAAATTCGGACTAATATGCTAATTAATCATTCTGAACAATTAACTGAAGAGCTTGATTGGCAGACATTTTTGCCCATTGTGCGACCATTTCACTGCATATCACACAGATTTTATCATCAACACTAGAGAAATTCGTTTTGAAATTAGCTTAATAGAGATGTCAAATGTAAACTTTTTAAATAATTTAAATTTAAATAAATTTTAAACAGAATATTTATTACAGCAATATCCATGATTTTCCAAGCTTTTATTAATTTCTGACTTTTTTACTATTGAAACTGCATAGTTAATGGAAGGATTCCTTTCACTGATGTCTCTTTATTCCACCAATCATGTTGCTCTTATAAAAAATGCTTAAGAGATAAAGTCATATTAATCAATGCCAGCTGCTGCAGATACAGCAGGTAATACCCCAGTTAATGTCCAGTAGTTTTGCTTCTATTAGGTCCTTATTCAATTCTGAGTTATGTGTCCATCCCATCAGACCCATTTAATGAAAACAATGACTCACAGACAGAGGACGGTCAGGCAGATCTCCTGCACGACAGACCATCTCAACACACTGCCCTTTAGATTGATATATAAATATTAT
>JBAJNP010013685.1:0-11845 GCA_036877545.1 Yasuhikotakia modesta | reverse complement strand
ATGATGTAATTATTAACTTGTGTGTTTGGACAAAATGGCAAACAGATATTACTATTACTAAAGGTAAAAGTTTTGGTGATGACCCAGACTTTAAAGTTTAAGCTTATTTTTGTGTTGATATGAAAACATAACAAATCGGAGGAACTGAACGATGACATCACACATACAGGGATATCAAAGTTATTTATTAAATCTGTATTAGTTTTACATTCATTTGTAAATCACGTGTATGAGGCAGACAGGCTCTAAAAGGAGAAAATGTATCATGCAGATGCTCTGGAGAAACATCTCTAAGCTTTCAGACGCTCAGAAATCTACCGGTTCTGTATCTGGAACAGGTCCGAAACATCGTCATATGCAAAATAAGATGCTCAACATCCACATTATCCAATAATCATCTTCATAACGGACACTTTGTTACATTACAAGCATTGATTAACATCTGGATAAATCCAGGCCTTCTCATTGGCTATCGCAGGGAACAGACCATGTATATTCCCATTTGATTATAGTCATACAGAAACGTTACACAGAGGGGTATTGGTAGAACATGGAAGATTTAGGAATTGGACAGTAAGGTTACATTGACATGATTGAAATGCTAAATCACAATGTTGGATTGTAATACTGTACAGATTAGACTGGACTGTTTCTAGGTAGGATCGCAAAACAGAACTAAAAAATGCATCACATGTTATAAACAGTTCAGCCTTGTCTTGAGCTGTCAGGAATCTCATATGTCATAAATTCACTGCAGCTAAGCAACTGCAAGATTCTTAGATAATCATTTCTGGTTTGTCAACTCCAATATGTTACATAAGTAAATAAATTCAAATATTTGTGAGACGTTGGCTTTAAAGTTGGTGTTACATCTTGTTAGCAGGCTCCAAAATCCAACTCTGATTTTGTTTCTCATTCTTTAGCTTTGGAGGTTTAATGCAAAAACTTGTAAGTTCCAGATTTGTTTAGGAACCCTTGATAATCGTGGCAATTTTCCACTGAGGTAAAAGTTGCTAGAAGAGTCGTGATGTTTTTTTGGAAGCTGCTCTCAGTCAAACCATATGTTTTGTTTCAGTACTTAAAACAAAATAATCATAATAATCGGCCAACCGGGAAATAACCGCTTTAATTTCTCACCAAAGACAATTTTTACTTGCATCTGTTAATCTGGCAAGAATTGTTTTGGACCCTGTTTCTGAAGAACTTCTCACAAAAACATTTGGCTCATCACTTGACAAAACAGAGCATGAACTCAGTCTTGGATAAACTATAACTTTCACATCAAGTTTCCTTTTAAATGATCGGAAGCCCAACAACTTCCTGTGCAAGTTTACTGCCTGTACGGTCCTGTACGGTACTGCCGCGTATACTGGCAGACTCCCAGAATAATGATTCTGACTACAGGGTCGTACAATTGATTGATGTTGCAAAATATTTTCTTTATTTAAAATATGTCCAGAGATATATAGAACTGAGCAAACTGAAGCGAACTTTTAAATGCAGTGTCATATAGATTTTACAGCGTACCTCACATTATTTATATAAAGTTCTGTAACTCGGGCTGTTTGGACCAGCGCAGGTCTCTGTGTAAACCGTTAGTTTGGTCTGGCAGTGTGCTGATCTTTGCTCTTCTCCTGCAGCCCGAGGTCTCGTTCTGCCACCTCTGAATAAGCAGAGGGCTGTACTGTGGTACCGGCTGATCCGGCACCGGCCTGGCTGCCAGCTGGATCTTGTGAACCAGGACTAATTCTGTTCTCAGCCATTAGAGGGCTAGTCAAACCCAGACTGCTCAGAGCATCCAACGTACCATCAGGGTCGACCATAATATCAACCACTGGAGATGAAAGTCAGAGAAGAAATGATTCTCAGTATCTTATTTAAACGCTTCATCAAACACCCATCCTTTACTTCTCTGTTCTTGTGAGGTAATATCCAGACAAATAAATGTGCTTTACATCAGAAATACACGGGACTGCTTACCCAGCAGGAGTCGTTCCACACGCTTCAGGTTCTGGAGAATAGAGGAGATCTCCTGAGGGTGACAGAATGATTGGAGATTAAATGAAAACTTGCTTGTCCAACGTGAGGTGACAGAACATTGATGTAACCTTCAGCATGACGTTTAATGCTTGTGGTGTTTTTTGTAATAAACGCTGAAGCAATTACTTTGTCAAAACTGTGATCTTGTTTGTGTTTGTAAGTGTGTGAAGTTTACACGTTTGACTTCACAACAACAACAAACATTAAGAGCATCTGCAACATAAACTAAAAGAGTTTTAGTCTGGCATTAAAACAGCCCTTACCGGTGTTAAAATCACCATAACACGCAGCCTCGTGGCTTATTGCTTTAATCTTATTTATTATAAACGCAATACAATCAGCCCATGATTTTAATGAGTTTAATATTTTATAACTCTGAGGGATTCACACCGAACGATTTACTTTCATTCTCCCAGCAGCACCACAGTGTCTGTATGTGCTTCACTGTTTAACAACTTCCTGACAAAGGTTGCAGGAGTTCGGCTAAGGCCAGCGAGAACACAGAGCAGATTTACAGCCCTGTCGCCGAGCAGAGATGCCGCGTCTCAGGCCTGATGTATGCGACGGCAAGCAATGAGTCAAAAGCTCAATCTAATTAAATGGAGGTCTTCTGTTGAGAGGTCTGTGATGTACGAACTCTGATATCTGCAGAAAACACAAGAACTTCACAGCCATAGCAGAAATAAGTGATGCTATCTTTCAAAACACTGTCCTGTGATGATTTAGTGACGATCTAACATCATCAGAACATTCTGCTGCAAGTCCTATAGGGAGTTTGTGCTCACAAGTTAGTTTTACTGGAGGAACAGCGTGGCAACACTAAACCAGCATTAAACCAGCATTAACCATCATATACCTGCCCAAACCATTTTCAGAGAACAATTAAATGTCACACACTGAGTTACAGAAAAAACTATTTCAAACTCTCAAGCATCGCTAAGATATTTAAAGAGTTTAGCGTTTAGAAGCGTTATGTTCAGAAAAGCAGCGACAGGCGGCTCATATATGCAGTCGCCCCTCACCTTTGTTCTGTTACAGTTCTGCTGCATTACCCTGTTCTGGGCTGGACCCTGAGTCAGGGATTGGGAGAACTCTGGGTTTGGCCCAGATATTGAGTTCTGAGCCCTCCGCTCATGCGGGACTCAAATATACATAAATAACCATATCTGACTAGCTGCCTGTGTGAATGATTTCATGTGGAGGCTGTTTGGATTGGGGGTGTAAACATCAGATTCAGATCATCAGAGCATCAGATCAGAAGCTGTTCAGACGACAATCAACTAAAACCTTTCTGATGCTGTTCTAAAAATACAGGCTGTGTGTCTGAAAATAGCTGATGTCTGAAGAAAGGAAACTGTAAGAAAAACTCTTACAGTTAGATGAAACCATACAAATCAGATGAAACCATACAAACACATTTTAGATGTTTGAACATCTAACCTGGTTGGAGGTCTTGAGAAGAAGAACCTCGTTCTCCGCCTGCAGTTTGTTTTCGATCTCCTCCCACTTCCGCTCTTTGTCTTTGAATAAAATCCTGAAGAACAGAGAGACTCATTTACTCATGTCATAAATAATATTATGAGACTAACACAGCAAACTGAACTTTTCTAAAATAATATGTAACAGTGGCAGGGCGGCCATTTTAACATCAGCTGGCAACATTTGATGATCCAACAAAGTTAAAAACTCCAGTAAACTGCAGATTTATTCAAAATGTCCATTTAAAAGCAGAGGTTACGGGCTGAATGTTGTCAGGTTAAGGCAGGTGTGATGTACCTGATTTTGTTGGCTGTTTTTTCCACAGCTTGCTTGATTTTTGCTGAGAGCTGGGAAACCGACGCCAACAACAAACTGTCCAGCACAGCCTGGATGCACAGTAAGCAGAAAGTGTCACTTCTGTTATGCTGCTGGTGCATCAGAGCCTCAGATCACAGCGTCCTCTGCTGGATCATATGTGCAAAATAAAACTTACATCCTATCAGTGATGGGAAAACAGCTGAAAATCCCGCTCGCTGGCGACACCTACCGGTCACCGGTGTAGCTGCACCGATATCAGCCAAACATTAAAACCAGGTGGTTTCATTGAGGTACGATATACTCTAACGTCATCTGCGACGAGCATTAATATAATAACCATTTAACCATGTATTATGTAAATACACCTGACGTCACAACACAGATTAATATAGTTTATGTCGGATCCTTAAATAAGCTTCATATTGTTCACATGCTGTGCGCTTCGTTGAGTGTTGGGCTGTATTAAAATAAAGCACGTAAAGATGAGAAACGGAGAAGTGAGAAAATAAACGCGTTGACCGCAGACGTTAAACTGCGGCGCGTTGACGTCACGGCCACGTGTGACGTCATTGGGCGACGTTCTCAGCCGGAAACGCGTCACAAGCGACCCGCGTGTGTTTCGTTACAGTTAATGGTTTGCGGCGACATACCGGTGAGTAAATCGTGACATAACGCGGATCCTGGGCGACATTCATTCACCGATGGACAATAAAGGTGCATTAACTCAGTACCAACACGTTATAACTTTAATAAAGTGTAACTCAAACATTAATGAACGTTTAAACAGCACGTGCATGTTTCAGAAATAAACGTATAAGGTTCATTTAAAATTCCTGCCATAACTTGCAAATATGGAAAAGCAGTGTGACAAAAATGAATAAGATGAACATGCTATGAATGTTATGATATAATGTCATTTTCTGTAGTGATGATGGTCATTTTTGGGTTAAAGAGACTCACCTCATCTCTGCTCCAGGTCCGACGGCGGATGGATCGTTCCTGACTGCTGATGTCTCCACAGGCTCTGAACTCCACACCTCTGAACTCCACACCTCTGTTACTGATGTCTGAAGCGCTGGCCAGCACATCCTCCAGCGCTCGCTCCTCTGCCTGACACACACACACAGACAGACAGACAGACACACACACACAGACAGATACATACACACACACAGACAGACAGACACACACACACACACACATACATACACACACACACAGACAGATAGACACACACACATACACACACACACACATACATACACACACAGACAGATAGACACACACACACACAGACACATACAGACACACAGACACACACACATACATACACACACACAGACATACACACACACACACACACATAGACACACACTGTTATTAACACCTGCCACCCGCTGTTCAAACAGCTACAGAGCACAGCACACAGGTTATGGTCCTGCTCTGTGCTGGAAATGGAAGATTTGAAGGCTGAAGGCTCAGAACTCAATATCTGGGCCAAACCCAGAGTTCTCCCAATCCCTGACTCAGGGTCCAGCCCAGAATAGGGCAATGCAGCACAAAACAATCGTGGGGTGCACATTCTAGGAGTTAAAAATGTGGTTGAGTTTATATATGTGGTTTAGTAATCTAACAAATAGCACTGAATCATAATCTCTGTCATGTCTGCTGGTCTTTGATTAACTAGTTCAATTAAAAAACGTATTTGTGTTGATGTTGATTTTCAGGTAAATGAATCGCCGTCTTACTGAAGCTGGGGGTGCGGAGGACGGGCTAACTGAGTCGATCTCACCGGCAACATCGTGAATCTCACGGGCCAACATGGCCAAATCCTTCGCCAGGTCTTGACTGATTCTGGAACAGTCAGACGTAAGCAGAGAATGAGTTTGTACCATGTGTGATTGTACCATCATCAGCACACGTGCCAGTATAGTTCTTCATCAATGAGAGCTGAATGTTTTCTGTAAACATTTAAGTAACGTTAATATGTAATTTATCTGTTTAACAATTCTGAGGTCAATAGTTATTTAAAATATGTGATATTAAAATAACATTGAAGTAATGTACAGACAGCAGTGTGTAGACAGTAATGTACAGGCCTCCTGTCTCACCTGGCGATCTCTTCGCTGTGAGCGGTCCAATCTCTCATGTAATCATCCTGGTCTCTGCTAGATTGGTGTCGCATCATGGACATTCCTCCAGGGCTGGGTGTTGCGGGGGCAGAACCCCCCAGCTGAGTCACCCGAGGGGCCATGGGTCGCGGGCGTGTGTTCTGCGTGGGGTGTCGGTTGGAGCCGTACTCATCCTCTGAGGTAGAGGCGTATTCTATGGGCACACGCCGCCACCTTCCTCCCGCTACATGAAAGACGTACAACGGTGTGTGATTTTTTTTTTTTCATTATACATTTTTACCCAATTATTAATTGTAGTATTTCAGATTAATGGTTCCCAAAAAATGAATTTAAATTCTACCTCTAAACTCCATAGCAGACATGGACCATAGCACGCTAATTGCATGTTATGTTTTTATGACCTATTTAAAGCTCAACAGCTGTGGTCTCTGTGATCTCATCACCATTCCAGTTAACAGTAATTTTTTTTTCTAACATCCCAGTGACCCACAGATCTCTCACCTGCTGGCGTACTTTGAACATGCAGAACACCAGGACACTTATCAGGCAGTTTGGAGGCGCTGTTAGCTCTGGCTCTGGGGGCCGCTACGGAGGAGGGGGCGGCTGTAGACCGAAGGCCCAGCCGCAGCACGCTGTCCGGGGCAGGGCGTGGGGCGAAGCTCCTGACCCTGCCTGACGTAGCCTCTGAATCGCTCCGAGCCGAAGGAGAACACACTCTCGGCCTCCGTGGTTGAGCAAGGGCTTCAATTCGAGAGAGGGTCCGGCGGCCCGCAGGGGGTCTTGAAGCAGAACTGGCAGTGGATGCCTCGGACGCCACAGACATACGGTCGACATCCGCAAGGTCAGGGTCAGAGGTTTCACCCAGTCGTGCGCGCCGAAGGAGGGACGCCCGTGTGGGTCTAGGCTGGGGAAGAGGAGTTGGTTTGGAGGTTACAGGTGTAGGACCTCCTGTTGTTTTTGCTCCTCTGGTTTTGCCACCTGTAGGTTCTGCTCTAGAGCCGATGCTCTGACCGCGGCCATGCGGTCGTGTGGTGGAGGTGGCGTCCTGTGCAAGAGAGGAGCTCAAGTCGTCGTCTGTCAGGTCGAGAGAAGTCCAAGCCCTGGACCCGGCTGAGCCAGAGGGCTGAGTTTTGCCTTTTCTTTCAGTTGCACTGATGTTCTTATTGGCTGCATCACGACCGGGACCCCCAGATGAACGTTTCCTCTGGGCTGTCTTTCGTTTTCCTTCTCCTGCAGCTTGGCTGACGGTGCTTGTCGTATCAATGTCAGATTCAGGTGAGACGGATCCCTCCAGGGAGTAGCTGGGTGGATCTGCTATGTCTGATAAGGTGGTTTCCAAAAACGAGGCCACGGCTTCTGAGTCTTTCTGCATGGTTGCAGCATCAACTCCCTCACTGATGACGCCCATCTCCCGGTGCTGGACTAAGGTACCAGGCCCATCAATGCAAGGTATGAGCTCCAGAGGAACATTAGCACTTGGTCTTTCTACCGTAAAGCTCTCCTGTCTCAGTAGTGGCTTTCCTGTCTTTTCTCTGTCCTCTAAGCCTTTTCTTTGTCTTCCATCTTCTTGTTTCTTCTGACCACCTCCTGTCTGTCTAGCTTGAGTCCCTTGTTGACTAACTTTTTGCCCCACTTCATGAGTTTTTGTTGAGGCTTGTTTGCTCGGTTTGGACCGATCTAACCCTGTGGTCGTTTCAGATGCTTTTTGTCTAGATTTAGAAATTCTGTTGGACTGATCTTCTTTCTCCTGAAGTTCTAGGTCCTGTTTCTCAGCCGGAGGAACTGTTGGTCTGGGTTGGGTAGGTGGGCCCTCAGCAGCTACCGGAACCGTTGCAGATGTTTCAGAAGGAGGCTGTGGTAGAGTCCTTCGTTTACGTTCTGAGTGTGCTGTCATGTCAGCTGTGGTGAAAAAGATGTTTCTCAATCAAGCTGTAATATTAAATGAAAGTGTTTGTGAAATGTTTGAAAATCTTTAAAATGTATTTAAAACCTTTCTCATCAGTTGAAAGCGTTGTGGCTTCCGCACCAGAGCCCTCAGGATCTGTCCGGATATGACTTGCAGCTAGGCTAGCCCACTGTGAAATCCACCGCGGACCGCCTACTACCACCAAGTCATCTGGTAACACCTAGAGAAATAGATTGAATTTCATATTTATGTAGCATTAAAAGTGTTTTATATACAGGTGTGATGACGGTCAAAGTTATATATGTTCATTTAAGAGCAAAAAACATGTAATGTATGTTTACAATTACATATAGACTAACTGGGAAAATTTAACAAGGAAGCCTGTCATGGTTCTGTTTGGGTTTGTACCAGATGTTTGTCAACTGCCATTTAAAGCAGTGAAATATAAACACAAATTTTCCTGTTATACCTCTGTCCCAGTGTAACCAGTTTGTGGCGTTTCCATGCCTCCAGATTTTGGATAGATGGTGGTTCTGTCTCTCTGGTGCTTTGGGAAMCGCAGTTGTGTCAGGGCTTGGTTATCTTCCACTCCAAACACCTAAAAGTTAACAGACTTTTGCTATCTGTCATCAACTGGTTCCAAGTGTATCAACTCTGACATCTTCAGCTGTTAAAGCAGACATCTGTGCTACTGTGTGTATCTACCTTATCAATCATGCGTCTGGCCTCTTCCTCCTCTGCGTTGCCGTTTTCCAGCTCAATAGTGTAGGTCCCTCTGTCACTCTGGTCATCCACATGCCCTCTGTTAGCGTTCTCCTGAGACCCGGAGCTTTGCTCTCTGGGCGTTTTGGCTTTCTGTGGTGAAGAATGGGTTGTTTTTTTGCCTGTCTCGCCTCCCACCGGTGCCATCTTTTTAGCTGCAGATGATGACTTGTGCTGGAAGAGATCTTCCCTCCCACAGAAAGGCCCCTCAGTCACCGTCCCGCCCTGCCGTCCCCTGTAGCGCTCCTGCAGGAACACCCTTCGGCTGAGCGGCTCTCCCACAGCGTTCTCTGAGTCACTCTGAGTCCCGTCCTCGTGTTTGCTGCCTGAGAGCAAGCGAGGGACGAAGCGCACCATTATTCACTTGTGACTGTAGCTAATGGTTTCCAGAAGGCATTACATCTTAAGCAGCGTTTCACAAACACACCCAGCAGCACGTGATATTCATATTTTAGTGATGTCATACCTCTGAGGCTCTTTAGCTGGACTGGTACATCGCTTTTCACGCTGTCACCATCGTCCTCGGCCACAGATTCAGAGCGGGTCAGCGGCAGCTCGTTCTGCGCCAGCCAGTCGGCCACCTTCACCTCCGCAGCCACCATGGCAGCCTGCAGGGCGCTCAGCTCCTCGCCTGCCCCTCTCTTGGGCCGCTGTCGATGCTCTTGAGTGCCTTTTACCCTCTCTTTGCCTTTTCCTGATGCTGCTGTGTCGAACTCGATCGTGAAGGAGGCGTGTCCGTGCGCTCCGGCCTCTAAAGCGGCCGCTGCCTCTGTGCCAGTAGGGAGGTTCCCTGCAGGGGTCTCCTTACAGGGGATCTCAAAGTAACTTGGTTCCTGGTTCCCCAGGTTCTGTGCTGTGGTTCCCGGTCCCATCTGCTGCTTTGCTGTGTCCTTACAAGCTGTGTGAACATAAACATACCGTATATAAAAAACTTTTTCAGTGGATGATGTCAGTTCCTCTTAGAAGGCGCTTAAGAAGGGAAACTCCTGTTGTGACATACATTTGTAAAAAATAAAGTTGCCATGACAACCATTTTTACAATTTTCACCTTCAAGTTTCACCACTGCAGAGAACATTTGTTTTAATCCTAACATACTGGATTTTTCTTTAATGTAATGACATGAATACATCATGTGTGTTATATGTATGTTCAGAGCCGCTGTGGTGTGTGAGAACCAGATAACAATGTTTTTTACCTGCTTCACATCTGGCTTGTTTTTGTTCAGGGGCTTTTGGGTCGTTCTTCATGGAGTTTTCATCATCTGCATCACCGTCGCCCCACCAGGACGGCTGTCCGTACAGGGGGGTCCCTCTGTGGAGAACGGCGATGTCCCCTGCTGAGAGATGATCATTTAAGGCCTGGTTTCACAGACAGGGCTGGGATTAAGCCAGGACTTAAGCCTCGTCTGTGAACCCACTCTTACATCATCTCTACCCACCTGGCATCTTCTCTTCTGGTTTTGCTGGTGGCTCAGAAGGTTTGAGCTCTTTTCCTCCTTCGGCCCCTTTGACCTCCGAACCTCTGATGCCGTCCGCTGGTGGGGGGGGGTTCTGAGTTAGCTGAAGCTGACTGGTGAACTTCTCGTGCTGTCAGTGACAGTCAAGATAAATATGAGATGGCATCACAACAGCTCCTGTTGATATTGATCAGATCCTGACATGTCAAATAAAGACTTGTTGTTGTTGTGTGTGTTGTGTTTCAGACGTGTTACTGCACCTTCAACGCCTCTTCTGGAATGTGTAACTCTCCGCGCACCACAGTGAACAGGTTGGTATGTAAGTTGGGTTAAGGAAGAAACTTAGTTAAAACACAATACTAGTCATGGTTTGTTGGTTAAATGGGCATTTTATCAGTGTCACAGACAGATATCACTGAAGAATTAATAAGACAGTTCTTCACAAGTATATCGTGTATGTAAGTGTATATTATACAATTTACATTTATGCAGTTTTTTTATTAACATCTGAAAGGATATCATAGCCAAACCTGAGCTTGTCACCCATTTTTAAAGTAAGGTACTGCTGTTCCTGTATGCGCACGTCATTCACAAACGTCTGCAGCAGAGAAAATGACAACATCTGTCACTATATGTCCATCACACCAGTGAAAACTTCATACAGTAGATTTATGGTTGGCATGAAGTACAGCGATGTTTCTCACCCCGTTTAAACTGCCCAGGTCTTTAACTTTATGCTCATCTGTGGAAACTTCATAGTTGATGACAGCGTGCTGTTTGTCTACACTGCGCGACTGTCGATATAAACGCATAACAGCTTGTTAATATGGGTATACAGTCATATTCAGGATGTGTAATTTTATTTTGTTAAAAAGCAATGTTTGAGATGATGTGTGAATAGTTTTAGCATTTAAACATCATGCTGTAAAAAGGGTCGAAATGTTTTTTGAGATGTTATAATTTTAACCAATATGTTTTGTTGTTACAGGTGGAGAATCGGCTGTAAAGGTGAAATCTATTCATTTTACAACAATTTCTGGAAAACAATGTTTGTCAAAATAATGATGTTAATGATATGAGTTAAATTTTTTGATGTAGCCGACAAGTTCAAAAGTCTGAGGTAAGACCCAATAAAAACATCTGATGGGGAGTGTGGATGTTTTATGCTAATTTTGTTTTAGATCAGAATAGTATCTACCAAACTTTTTGTGTGTGTGTGTGTGTGTGTGTGTGTGTGTGTGTATGTGTGGACCATAGCAATGATTTAATCACCTGTAACATCAGTTCACAGTCGTCCCGCCCCACAAAGATCATTTCCCGGGGCAGACGGTGTCTCGTTCCCCCACCGCTCACCAGGAACCAGGATGTCAGACTCATTTTGAGGGGACCACCTCCTCTTATGCTGTGATGTTGAGGAGAGGCAGAGACTCATGCAGAGGTGAGATCACACAGGAGCACATTTAAGGAGTTACAGTTATTGAGGAGACACCAGCTGTGGAGACAGTCAAACAGCCAGATTCAGTTTCAAATGCAGCGGTTAATAAAATGCAGAATTTATTGAGCACAGGATCCTAAAGCTGTGTAAGGACTTTAACTTCATATCATATATCTGTTATAAAGATCAGCTGCTGGTGCCTGTTTTATAAAAACAACCAACAATAGCAAAACACTTGAACAAATATTGACATCACCGCATTTTAACGAAAGGGACCTTGTTTTACCATTGAGTGCTTCCATGGTAAAAGCAGCAT
>JBAJNP010013684.1:0-11845 GCA_036877545.1 Yasuhikotakia modesta | reverse complement strand
TAGATAGGTAGGTGATAGATTGATAGATTGATGGATGGATGGATGGATGGATGGATGGATGGATGGATGGATAGATGAACATATATTCATAGTTAGTTTACTTACCCCAGTCATACACCTATAGACATATATGCTTACTAGCTTGGCATTTGCTGTAATGACGTACATTGACATACACTTAACATATTTAATGTTTCAGTTTGACCCTTTTAGCCGAACGTGTCACTAAATACGTTTCGTTCTGAAGCGTTTCATCCGTCTAGCTGAAAATCCCATTAACTCTTCTGTAAGCGCGCAGGAACTCTGAGCTCAAGCGTCTCATAAAAGCTCGGTATTTACTGAGCAGGTCTTACTGTAAAGTGCTGCTCTCAAAGTGCTCGTGAGACTTGACAGAAACGTCTTCATGTCACCATCGTCTCGTAAACAGACACCTGCTGTTCTTCATCACCATCGCCTTTTCTTCCTCACACCTTCCTCTTCAACACAAGCGTGTGTGTGAGTGTCCCGCACGTCTTTTAAAAGTTTACAAAGAGCTTAAAGACTCAGTTCAGCTTAAGTCATTCACTTGTGTGTGTGTGTGTGTGTGTGTGTGTGTGTGTGTGTGTGTTATTCTGCATTTTTAATATATGATATATAGCTTAAAAAGCTCTTCTAATATTACCGCAAGAATGTTTCCTGATAACTTTGAGAGAACTTTAATAAAATGTTAGCCAATGTGCTGAGAACGTTTCCTCTCAGCTGGGCGGTTGGGAGGCAATATTCTAGTGCTTAACTGAGTGGAACGAGCCGCTGTTTATTCATTTCAGACTGATGAGAGGATGTTTGTAACTGTCTGTGTGTCTGTTTCAGCAGATGTTGCACCAGTGAATGTCATTGAAGGTCTACAGCACACAACAACACACAACAACACACACCGCGTGAACGCAGACACAACAGAGGACGATGGTGTTACCAGAACAAGACACAAAAAGCTCTGAAGCTCTGTGTTAATTTGACCTAAACCACAAACCATCAGACAGTCACACAAGCACACTCTTCCTCTCGGACCCGGAGCACCACGTCTCATATTAAAGTGCAAAAAACTACAACTTGATTTCTTCATCCTGGTCCCTAGCGATATTTGAGGCTGTTGATGTCATGGTAACAGTCACTTCTGGGACTGTTGGGTTCTCGGTTAACAAGGAGCACCATCAAAACGTTGGGTAACAATCTCTGAAAGTTCTCTCAAAGTTATCAAGAACATTCCTGCAGAAATGTCAGTAGAACGTTTTATATTGGATCATATCACGTTCCTCAAGTTGTTAATGGAGTTTTGAAAGTTCCTCAAACATCCAAAATAAAATGTTAACATTTCAGTTACTCTGTGGAAACGTTAGATAAATGTTCTCACAACTGAAACTGTTATCTGGGTTGACATTCTGTCATCTGTTCACCCACCAGACGCGGTGCAAATATCTTTTGGCACAGGCGACCTGACAGTGATAAAACAGCTGTCGCAGGTGTCGCGCAATGACATCCCCAGGACTGTGTCTCCTCGCATGGCAAATATTGTATAATGGCCTGGTGTAGTCTGAGCTGTGACACTAATGGAACGGTGATGTTACCGCAGAGACAACCTTCACCATGCCGGTGTAATGAAAGATACTGGAATGTGTCACAGTAACTGAATCACATCCACAAACCTCTGGACCACATTTGTGTCGTTTTCATCTTTCATGTCAAATTCTCCAGGAGGAAGACAAATCTATTTGTTTACTTACTGCTAGTTTGTCTAATCAAGATTAATTTCCGAGCGCCGGCAGGTTTGATAAAGCGTTCACACTTTTCAGGACTCACACGACATGCACTACGGGAAATTGAACGTTTCAATTTTGTGACATTTGTCTTGTGAAATGTCCTGTTGCACAGCGTGCCGGCAACCTTCACCGAGGGAATTTCATTTTGAGGCCACAATCTTTTTGAGTTTTCCATACTGTTGTACAAAAAAACAGGTTAATTAAATAGACAGATAAGAACAGAAAATCTTAAACTCCTTCATTTTTAGGAGTAAATGTCAAAAAATAATTTGCATTAAAGTCTTTGTTTTGAACGTTTTGTATAAAACCTAAGATTAAAAACTTCAAATAAATGTTGAAAGCACTTTAAAACTTTTAATTGTAGTTATAAATAACACAATATTTGTTGCTCAGTCGTGTTTTTCCTTGTACAAGTGAAAAATATGTTTTCTTAACATGGATGTTGTAAAATTACTGCTAATGGGACATACAGGTATTTATATAAGTGAATGTAAACGTACTGTTGGCAAAGCTAAAATTAATACTGTATTCATAATCTTACATAAACTCTCTCTCTCTCTCTCTCTCTCTCTCTCTCTCTCACACACACACACACACACACACACAATGACTTTTGCCTGCTAGTCTAAAAAAGCTAAACCTGGTCACCAGGACTGTAATGACTGTAATGTGACTCTGTGTTTAATTAGAAAGCCTTTAGAGAATAAGGAGGAAACATTGTTTATGTGCCGTCTTACAGTCACTCGTTCAGATGTTGTGTATTAAATCGTACAATAAAACACAATATCACAGTGTTCTCATCTCCTCGTTTCTCCTCCTCTCCTCTCTGCTCCCTTATTATCCTCCCACTATTTCTTCTCTTTCTGGTCTGTCTATTCCCCTCCTCCTTGTCTTATTTCTGCTCCTTTCATTCTCCTTCTTCTTCTTCTCTTTCTGCTGCTCCATTATCTCTCCATTTCAACTCCTCCTCCTCTCTGCTCCTCTTTTTCTCCCCTTCCTCCTTTTTGCCCCTCCTGCTGTAACTCCTCATATTAACTAGTGTTTAAAATGTCTGAATGTCTGAAAAACAGCAATACAAGCAACGTTTATTTTCTTTTACAGGCTTGACTTTAACGCTGGGTAAATCTTAACATTGAACATGTTAACATTGATTATTCTGAGGTAACCCTGGGTTAACAAGTCCTGCGCCGGGCTAGTTAGTCTGGTTTGCAGGTTAAAATAATGCAGTGTTAGAAAGTAACACTTTAACAGAAGACAGCCAATCAAAAAAGGCCTCAGTGCTCACAGAGCCTCATCAAATATTCATGTGCTTGAGTTTCAGAAAGTTTTGTGTTGCAGAGTAAGAAGTGTGTAAGAAGAGTGTGTGTTTGGCCAGTCTAAGCGCTGTTTTATTATTTCAACCCTTTATCTATATCCTAAATGTAAAATAAATTCACCTGGTTTGAAGTTTTGTTGTCTAATGAAATGACATTCAGAAATTTTAAGAGTAGCAATATGGTTTGGGGCCACTATACCCTTTCTCTCTCTCTCTCTCTCTTTCTCTTTCTCTCTCTCTCTCTCTCTCTCAAGGTTGTTTTTTAGCATTTCTGCCAAACTTGTCGCTGAGTTGTTGAATGAGGTCGGCCAGTTCACCAGTCGCCTGAGATTTTTCCTCTAGAAGCTCATAGCGCAGACTGGAGATGTCCTGTTTAATTTCCTTCAGTTCACCTGTAACACACACAGACACACACACAGACACACACATACACACAGACACAAACACAGACACACACACACAGACACACACACAGACACACAGACACACACAGACACACATTCTG
This sequence comes from Yasuhikotakia modesta, assembly GCA_036877545.1. Taxonomy (NCBI): domain Eukaryota; kingdom Metazoa; phylum Chordata; class Actinopteri; order Cypriniformes; family Botiidae; genus Yasuhikotakia; species Yasuhikotakia modesta. The sequence goes on along the minus strand of JBAJNP010013684.1, from coordinate 8,229 downwards.
TGTTTACAGCTGGAACTGTCAGAGTCTGATTGGTGCTTATGTTTGTAAGACACATGCTGTCACACACAAGATGCTTCTCCAGTCTGAGAGCGTAAAAGCAACGTTTCTGTGATTTCTTACCTTCATTAACTTCATCATTCTCTCTGTCGACTTGAGCCTTCAACACATAACGCTTAATCAAACGCTTCATTATCTTCTGTTACAGAGAGAGAGACACAGACAGACAAACAGAAACAGACAGAAATAGAGAGAAAGAGAAACAGAGAGAGAGTTAGACAGGCACAAAGACATGCAGATAGAAACAAAGACATGAAAGAGACGGACAGGCAGAAATATAGAAACAGAGAGAGAGAGAGACAGAGAGACAAACACATAGAGGAAAAGAGGCACAAACAGATGGAGAGAAACAAAGACAGACAGACAAATAGAGAGAGAGACTGTCAGTTAGACAGAAATACACATACAATTCTGCATGAGGAATTTGCTTTCATTTCGTTTGTTTGTTTAGTTTGTTTGGCACCTGGTAGCGTGTGGGATGTTTAATAGGTTTCTTTATGGTGTTGTCCTCTCTGCTCCTCATGTTTGCTGGATGACGATCGTACTGAAAAAAACACACTTCATAAATTCTCCAAAACTTTCCTCCGGTCTGTGAGCAGCGGCCGGAGCCTCGTACCTTCAGCCGTGAGTTGAGCATTCCCATCTCCAGCTCGTTGGCATGACGATGGCCTTTGCCCTTACAGAGTTTTAAGAGGCAGGTCTTGACCCGGACGATCAGGTAATAGAAAGATTTGGGGCTGGGCACCAGGTTGAAGGGGGCAGGAAGAGTCCGTCCCTCATCGAAATACGACAACCAGAGTTTAGCGCGAGCAAACTTCCACTCCACATCGGCGTCCTCCTGCAGAGACACAGAGAGATAAAACTGACCTGGGGCCAGTCGGGTGGTCAGATCTGTGGTGTCTAACGGGGTGGTTTTACCTCGATCTCCTGATAGGAGCTGTTGATCATGGCAATCAGCATGTTGAGAAGAACCACCACCATGGTGACGTTATACACGCCATACAGAACGTAACCGATGTTCTCAATGAACTTGTGATCATACTTCAGAACCACAGAAATCACCTCTGACAGACCGAATATAGACCAGAACAGAGTCTTAAAACTCTCCTCCACCCTGCAAACACACACACACACACACACATGCACACACAGATTTGAGAGAGATTTGCACATACATAGTTTAACATATAACTGAGATAATTTGTTGACCAAATTTACAGAAAATATGTATTTATTAAAACTTTTTTAGACCACTCAGTGATTTTTATCAGGATGTGAAAAGAACCTTTAACTAGCATAACAAAAGCTTCAGTATAAAAGCAACTACACATCCTGCGAGAAAGTAAGTGAACTTATGGCGTCAGTTTTTCAGAAGATTTCTGTCAACGTGGAGCAACAACCTGAGGAGATTTATTCTAAACATGTCAGTGTGATAAATCTGATTACTTTTGCTTTTCGTTCTCTTTCTAAATCTTATGTTGTTGTTTTTTCATTTTTTGTCTCAGTTACGGCTCTCACTCCAAACAGCAGATCAGTCAGACAAATATTAGCTTGAGATTAAACGTCATCGCTGCAGTAATGAAGATGATTTAATGTTTTAATCTCGCTAATATTAAAAATATTCCTTTGTGTGTGTGAGAGGGTGAAACCTCATTAACACGCATCAGAACTGCTCAGATTTGCACCATATAAAGCTTTTGTTTCATTATCAGGTGTTGACAAGTTGATCCCTCTTTTCTGAGTCAAGCTCTAGTGATGAGCACTACATGTGTAGCACAAGCGTTGTTGCCTACGTAGGGCCGTCCAAACCAGTCAGTGCAGAGATGCTGCCCATGTCCAAACTTTAAACCTGAGCTGCTAAAATGATTTATAAAGAACAGAATGATCTAATAATCAAGATAAACGTGTGTGTTTTTGTGTTACCCTGACACTTCACACACACACACACACACAGTCACAAACACAAACACTGTCATCATGTTATATTGCCTCTCTCTCTCTCTCTCTCTCTCTCTCTCTCTCTCTATATATATATATATATGGGAATGATTCTGAAAGGATGTAGGCAGACAGAGAAGGAGAGATGGAGATTCTTTTTCTTTAACTCTCTAACATTCTGACTCATGTTTAAGTTGTGTACCTCCTCCTGATACCACACACACACACTCATTGGGTTTCGAGGCTTTGTGGGGACTTTAGTTAGACGTCATGGTATTTATACTGTACAAACTGTACACTGAACCCACCCTCACAGAAACCTTTCTAAATACCTGTCATTATTCAGTACATTTGGTCCCCACAATGGTAGAGAAACGTAAACACACACACACACACACACACACAAAGCAGCTTTCTCTTTTGCCTCACCCCCACAGACTGGGCAAGAAAACCATCCCCTCTCTCTCTCTTTCTCTCTCCCTCTTTCTTTCTTAAAATATCATCCATATATTATTCATCTGTTGACTCCTCTCTGTATGTGACAGAAATAGCTCTCAGCCCATCCTCTCAGTCAGGTGTCCTACAGTGATATTATGGCACAAAACACATTCATCCAAATTGATTTATAATGAGAACTGATAAAGTGACTCACGCTATTCAAACATCTTCTGTCGTCAGCCGGATTTCTCTCCATCCCTCCATTTCTTTCCTTTCTCTCCTGATTAGCTGCTAACCGTTCACTGGAAATGCCTCAGTGTGTGTTTGAGGTGTGTGTGTGTGTGGTGTTAAACATTTGCAAATAATTCAGCAGAATGTTGACTGTCACCAAGCCCTGAGGGAACGTTTTTTAAGAGTTTCCTAACCGTTTTTATATGTTCCCTGGCGACAGTGGCACAGGCTTGAAAAGACTCGGAGAGACCCAGAGCTCGGATGATGTCGTCACGGCGATCGTGACAGTATTACCTGAGAAGCCTCATTCAGCAGGAGATCCGCTCCCCTCTTTTAGTTAGAGGGACTCGTTCACTCATTCTGTCCATTCTTCCTTTCTGTTGCCTCACTGTTACTTATCTACAAAGTCTGAGCTGAATCCCTGCAGTGCTGTTTCTCACTCTCTCTCTCTCTCTTTCTCTCAGACAACATTCACCTGCAGGAATTCAGCAGAAACTGTCACAACACATTTCTGGCTTATATTTCACCCAAAAATCAAAAGGAAGAAATAAGAAATGATGTCTATAGGGTCTATTTCTATCTGCAGGTGTTTCTGTAGATTAATTTCTAGAGCGTTTCATTAGCTGGGCAAAGGCTGTGGGTTCGAATCGCAGGAAACACACTGATCAAATACACTGTAAGTCACAAACGCCTGTCAGATGCGTTAATGTAATAAATTAACACTGCTTTGGGTTTAAATGCGTATCTGTTAAATGTAAGATCATCTCATATTAATGCAAATATTCAAAATATTTTAATTATACAGTGTAAAAATATTAAGAACTGCGGTTCTTAAACACTGTGGGCTTCATGTTCTTTTAGCAAAACAATTTCTTATTTTCCTCTTTTGATTTGAGGCAAAATGTGACCTAGACATGTTTTCATAAGAGTCACGCAGACAACTGAAGATACCTCCAGCCTCTGACAGGTGTCAGTGTGTGTGTGTGTGTGTGTGTGTGATCAATTTCTTCTGTACAGCTNCTTTCAAGTGTGCTCTCCCCAGTAGTCTACAGCGCTGTCCACTTCCTCTCACACACACACACACACACACACACACACGTTCATCCCAAGAGAGATCATTATCACCTCTACCTGTAACACACACTCTCGAGACACAGAGCTGCAGAGAGATCGGCCTGCCTGAACACACACACTCTCACACACACAGCGCTGAGGCAAACCTGTGCTTTAACCTTTAAAGCTTGTTATCAAACCCATGAGTGCTTCAACACTGTCTGCTCACATCTCCCATGATTCATAGCTGCTCCGGTAACAACAGGCTCTGAGTGTGGATGAGAATGAGAGAATCTACTCACATGAATTCTGTGCCACTCCTGCTAGCTGAGCGTCCTAACGCTCTCTGAACGTTCCCTCACAGTTATCCAAAAACCTTATTGAAGTAACATTATAGGGACATTATTTATATTGTTTAAAACAATACTTTTAAGCAACATTTTAAAAGGTTACAATTTTTGAGTATGAAAAGTTTCCAAAACAAAGCAATGATGTTAATATATTGTAATATAATATTATATATATACATTCTGCTCACAACTTCAAACTAAGGTTTCTGATATTTCTGATATTGTCACAAATCTCTACGTTTAGCTTTTGTCTCCTAAATCTGAGGATAATTCATTAGGCTGGAGCTGTTTGTATGTCCACAGGCTCCATTGGGTGACATTAACCAGGTTAGAAGCAACACTGCCCTCTAGTGACACCACTGATAATGTAGTTCATTCTCACAAACACACGCTGCTTTGTAAATACGTACAAAATGCCAGATGTACTATAACAGCGACAATATTCTTTACATGTGGCATAAGGAAATTAAACCTGAATCATAACTGACTCTATAAATGCATTTTTATGTTTCTGGTCTTACTGACAACAAAACACTGACGCAAAACGCAATAATTTCTCCAGCCTTTTTTCCTGTGATGTCATCAACCCCTCCCATCTTTTTCTTCTCAGTTCCTGATGGATACAATCAAGCCCAGCCCACATTTCATTCACATTTACATTGACACTATATGTGGTGAATTTTAAGCCCTTCATACGAGAGAAAAATCTCTCAGCTGTACGGCTGGCGTGATGCGCTGACCTCTGGCGTGAGGTATCAGACAGGTGATCTGTGACAGGTGTAAAAGATGAGCGTTTCACCCTCCCATTAAACTCCAGATCAAACAAAGTTAACCTTCCCTGTTTCAGATTAAACCGGCCTGTCAGACGCCTCTGAGACAGTTTGTTGATTAAAATCTGCTCTTCGTCTGTCTCTGTCCTGAAAACAGTCTGTGTCTCTGCAGGGTTTTCTGTGACGTGCACCAAATGATTAAAATCTACGCCTCCTCTCCCGCGCCCCTCTGACAGGCCGACATACATCGATGGGACGCTGTCACGCCCCCCCGCCTCGACCCTCCATTTAGAACCATCACGGAGGAGCGTAACCATGGCGACGCTAACAGGGTTCTGTGGGCCGTTACGGGCCGCTGCCTGGCGAGCTGTGCCGATGCATCACTTTAATCAGCATGCTAAAATCCCACCCACCGCGCACAAAACCGCAGCACAGACACTACAGACCGTAATTAGAACAAAATATATGCAGCACTCCATAGGAGAGAAAATGAGATCTCATTAATGTCTCAATTGTTTCTTCTTTACAGAAACTAGAATAAATGGAGGGGCAAAGACGAGAGTTTAACTGAAGTCTCCTGCTTGATGTTACTACAGAAAATAATGTGGGGAAAAATCTCAAACGTTTCTCAACAGCGTCTCAAACCTTGCTCAGATGGGCCGAATCTGCAGCCCAAGATTTAAATTTTATTTCTCATAAAATCCATGTGAGATCAAATAACTGAGCTGTGCTAACTCTCAACGACTGTCTCGTTTGTGTCTGGATTTCTCCAAAGAAACTGCAGGAGAAACATCTGAGCGTTGTGATTGAAGGACTTGGTTTTCCTGCATAATGAGGAGCAGGTCTGAGCCGTTTATGAGCCGTTTGGATCTTTTAATGAAAGACAATGAAAGCAGCAGCCGTGGAGAAAAGCTCCCCTGAGGGTCTCCGGGACGAATCCTTCTGTTTGCTTTTAAATGAAGACAAGCCACAGGGATCCTCTTCAGAACTCAGGGTCCACAACTTAAAAAACCCATTTGCAGAGTGATTGGGATAAGATTACAGCCGAGCTATTCTCTCATACGCCTCCGATCTGTGAGCAGAATAGCAATCACACCGTACTACAAAACACTCCTGATAACAGAAGATGACAGAGAGGGAGAGAAATTTCAATTATTTACTTAAAATCAAGATCTGAGATCAGAGGATTTGTCAAAGGCCTGGTGGACCTGTTTGTGTGGGCATGAATGTTAAAGCTGCAATTGTGCAAATCACCATAATATGACACAGACAGTGTGTGTGTGTGTGTGAGTGTGTGTATGTGAGTGTGTGTGTGTGTGTATGTCACTCACGTGGTGAAGGCGGGATTGTATTTGGCCCCCAGGTAATATGAGTACAGATTGAACATGCCAATCATAAATGCGACGAAGACCATGATGAAGATGACCATGAATTTGAAGATGTCCTTCACGGTGCGGCCCAGTGAGATCTGAAGCGGGCCGAAGCTCTCATTGGCCGGGAGGATGTAGGCGATTCGAGAGAAGCTCAGGACCACAGCGATGGCGTACAGACCCTCTGAGATGATCTGAGGGTCTGAGGGTCTCCAACGGTTCCTCGCTAAGAAAGAGAGAGAGGAACCTTTAAAGTTTCTATAATTTGATCAAAGTTCAGGATTTAATTTAGGCTGAAAGGGGAATCAGAAGAAAAATCTTAAGGGTGAAGAATCAGATGACTGTTTAAAGACTCTCAGTGAACACAATGAAGATTAAACAAAAAACAACACACACACAACATTACATACACACAGATTCAGTGTGTGTGTGTGTGTGTGTGTGTGTGTGTGTGTGTGTGTGTGTTTGTGTGTGTGTGTGTGGTCTTGGCATTCACTAGGTTACAGGGACCACAAGGTTATGTGCCACCACAAGTACAGTAACATCAGTAAATTGTGACATTGTGGGGACATTATTTTGTCCCCATAAGGAAACAAACTTATAAATCATACACAGTAATGTTTTTTAGCTTAATAATGTCTGTGATGGTTAGGTTTATATTTAGCATAGAGAGAAATAATATATAGTTTGTACAGTATAAAAACATTCACGTCTTCAACATGAAATGTTCCCAAATAACATAAACCCAATGTGTGTCTCAGGCTGTGATATCAGTTTCACACCAGCAGATAGCAGCATTGATAACAGACCTGAGAACAGTCTGCTGTGGCGTAAGAACATTTCTGAAACATTAGGGAACGTTAAGAGAAAATGAGCCAATGTTTCCTGAACGTTCCCTGTTAGCTGGGGCTACATTACAGTAGATTGTAAATGTGTACAACAAACATGTTTCATGTCTGTGACGCAGAGTTTACATTATTTTTCCTTTATGTTATCATAGCTGTATTAATGTTTTTACTGTTAACATATTTAAAAATAAATCTGATGGTTTATCACACTGAACGCAGCACTTGTAAAGATAAGCTGAAGTGTTTGTGATGTTTAAATGAATGAGCCGCACAACAGCTAAAAATACTGAAGATTTATGACATCATTCTTGTCAGAAAAGCTGCAGAGAGTCAGACGTCAGCGGAGATGAATGATGCACTTCTTCAGTGTCTGATCACAGAGCCAAATGTCTGATTGTACCTGAACTACCAGTTCAGTCAGACAGAAGCTCTCATCTAAAACAATGAAACAAACTCTGAATTGCTGAATTCAGTGCATTTTAAACTTTCGCATCTCTACCGCCACCTGTGTTTAAACATAAAAATGCTGCTACAGTCACACCTGACAGCTCAAATTATAGGAATCAATGCTTTACAAAACAAACTTGACCAATTAAATAACAACAATGCGAATTAAAATACAAATGTTCTTAAACATAATAAAAGGCTTCATTGTTTATTGCTGTAAAACGGGATTTTGTAAATATAGACTAATAGCTGCAAACTGTCTTTTGCTGGAAAATATGGTTACCATGGCAACTTTTTACACGGCGGGAAGCAGGCGTGATGTTCAGCGGTCATGTGACTCACGCACCATATGTGAAGTAGGCAACATCTGCAGGAAGTGATGCGTTGCTGATGTCATGGTTGGGAACGTGCAGGTCAACATAGAGCTGAGCTTTAGAGGCTTTCAGGAACGCCATGAGCCGCGCGGTGAACGACGCCACGAAGATGGACAGCATTCCAAAGTCCAGAACATTCCACAGGTGCATCACATACTCACGCGGACCATCCGTCCAGATCTCCTTACACTCCGACCAGATCATCCCTGAACACACACACACACAAATATACATATAAACACACACACACATACATACATACAAACAGACACACACACACACATACGTATAAACACACGCACATATACATACATACAAACAGACACACACACACACATACGTATAAACACACG
>JBAJNP010013683.1:0-11848 GCA_036877545.1 Yasuhikotakia modesta | reverse complement strand
ATGTGTTTTGTAAACGATGTCATTTTTCTCTGCTGTTGTCTGTGATGTTAATAAAACGTCAGACACTTTGTTTCTCTCTGTTTTAGGAACAAGATGATGAAAAACTGGGGTGTGATTGGTGGGATAGCTGCTGCCATGGCAGCGGGGGTGTATGTTTTATGGGGACCAATTTCAGACAGGAGAAAGAAGAAAAAAGGTTGTTTAGTTTTGCTGGTCATTTTACTAGAGCAAATATAGTGGCTAGTTCCCATCCCATGACATGTAAGAATTTGCTTTCTCCTGCAGGTATGGTTCCTGGTCTGCTTAATCTGGGGAACACATGTTTCATGAACTCGCTGCTCCAGGGCCTGGCAGCCTGTCCATCCTTCATCAGATGGCTTGAAGACTTCACGAATGAAAGCAGCATTCATCCAGAAAGAACAGAGAGAGAGACACAGCTGTCCAGATCTCTGATGCAGTTACTCACAGGTTATCTGCTCTCTCTCACACACACACACACACACACACTAACAGAGTGAGATGTGAATGTGTTTTCTCACTCCACAGCTTTGTCGAGTCATGATCCAGGAGAAGAGGATGTTTTGGATGCGGGGGGGCTGTTAGAAGCTCTCAGACTTAACAGATGGCACATAAGCTCTTTTGAGGAACAGGTAGAGGCAATGCAGTGTCCCATTCCCTTTTCCTCAATATTTCCCTGTTTAACATAGTATGGATTAGGACAGGAAAATCATCCTTGGCTTCTTTCCTCAGGATGCTCATGAGCTCTTCCATGTCCTCACATCCTCACTGGAAGAGGAACGGGAACGCCAGCCCAGAGTCACTCACCTGTTTGACATGGAAACATTAGAGGTAAACAACAGTATTCATCATAACACAGCTCCAATAGTCCTTTTGTAAAGAGATAAAGAGGTATTTTTGCGCCATAATGAGGTAGTAATTCTACTTGCTCTCGTAATGCTTTCAGAAATCTGTGGAGACCAAGGAAAAAAACATAAGCTGCAGAAGTGGCGGTAAATTCATCTTTTCTTTATATATTTAAATTTCACACCGGTTTTAGATTTACAGACCAGCTGTTGTACCGCTATGAACAGCCCTTATCAGTAGAATTGATCTGTTTAATTTCTCCAGGCCCATTGCATCCTATTCCAAGTTTATGGAGAACTCGTCACCCTTTTCACGGGCGGTTAACAAGTTATATGGCCTGCAAGCGCTGTGAGCAGCAGGTGATCTTTACCAGTCCTTTCATGAATACAAACATGAAATAAATAAACATGAGCCTTTACTGATGTTTAATGATCCTCCTCATTGCTTTGTGTTTCAGAGTCCTGTGCATTATGATTCTTTTGACAGCTTGTCTCTCACCATCCCTGCAGTGCAGTGGGTGAGCAGTTTGTATTTATTTTGAAGTTATTTATTTATAAGTTAAAGAAATAACAGCTGCAATTGTATACAAAGAACTTCAAATAAAGTTGACGTTTATATCGTTTACATGTTTATGTTGTTCCTCAAGGGCCGACCAGTTACTTTGGACCAGTGTCTTCAACATTTCATCTCTTCTGAAACCATCAAAGAGGTGGAGTGTGAAAATTGTACCAAGGTATGTAAAGTTTGCCAGTACATTATTTAGATATTTAGATGTTATTCTCTGGCACAAATAATTTGTATTATGATCATTATATGTCATCATGTATAAGTTAAATGATACAAATCTGCTCTTCTCTCTGTCTATGTGTAGCAACATGCTGGAGATGTTGTGAACGGGCAACTTTATGAGAGTCAGAGGACAGCGTTTGTTAAGCAGCTGAAACTTGGGAAGGTAGATGTGACTGGATCTGACAGAGTATATGTGTCAACATCACTGTGTTAATCTAACCTCCTGTGTTAATGTGTGTTCAGCTGCCTCAGTGCCTCTGCATCCATCTACAGAGATTAACCTGGTCAAAGGAGGGAACTCCCATAAAGAAACACGAGCATGTTCAGTTCACAGAGTATCTGTCTATGGACCGGTACAAGCACTGCACCACACAGAACCTGCACAGAACCAACAGGACAAATAAGCTCGTATCTGCCAAAGCTGCTGGGGACCCAAAAGACAAACCTGTTATAAATGGTGTTGGTAAGACATGCTATAAACTACTAATAGCAGATTCATCTGTGAAATATGTGTTTACTCACAATTCTGGAGAAAACAGATGCCTAACATTAAATATAGTGCTGTTATATTAAATATCAGCACTACTGGACCAGTACTTTCCAGAACCTGAACCGGTTGCAGTAAATAATAATACTGTTTCTTTTGGAGTGTCTAGAGTAATTCTGGTTCCGTTTGCAGATCCGGAACACAGTAACAACAACAAGTCACTGTCTAATGGAACCTTTCCGTCAGTTTTCCTGCACTCACCTGGACTGAAGTCACAGCTTAACCTCACTTACAACTTCAGGTATTTAGTATTTAAGCTCTTTGATTGGTTAAGCTGCATAAAAGGATATATGGGCAGTTATCCTCCATGTTGCTATAACGTTTTCTCTGAACTCCTGACAGCGCTTCCGAGTATCTCTTCCGGTTAACAGCCGTGCTGGTCCACCACGGTGACATGCACTCCGGACATTTCATCACATACCGCCGCTGCCCCCCGGCCCCCCGTGGAACTTCTCAGTTTAGCTCCCAGTGGCTCTGGGTGTCAGACGATTCAGTGAGGAAGGCCAGTCTGCAGGAGGCTCTGTCCTCCAGCGCATATCTGCTGTTTTACGAACGCGTGCAGCGGCCGGCCCTACGGGTTGAGTAGCGTCTCTTCTGGGCTGAGTTACTTCATCTTAGTTATTCTACTAGCCTTGTGCGCTTGCTCCTCTGTTCCAGTTCACCGCAGATGCGAGTGCAATAATGCGTCCATGCAGTGCATGCGGTTTGGTGTGCATTTCTGTGCATGTTTTTGATCTCACTCTGTGAGGAAATAAAGAGAGGGAGGAGGTGAATTTTGCTGCTCTGTGAAGCGGGTGAGTTAAAGGCAGGTCTGGTTGGAGAAACACACCACTAGTTTAATCCTGTAGACTGTCAACAAGAATTAATTGGTAGCAACAGCCCCAGGTTTCTTACCTAGTTGGTAATTTGCTTTAATTTGTTTACATTAATTTATTAACAATGGTCTGTCTTTATCACAAAGTGTCATACAGTGTTAACAAGTTCACTTTCCTCAACAATTGACATGTAAGAAGTCTTTGTAACTTGTCCACTTATCTGTTTTTATTGCACATTTGTAAGCTAGGACAAAAACACAAAATCACAGTTTGTTTTTTGTTCAGGTGTGTCTTTGTAAATCCGTATTTCTCATGAATCCTCACGACTTTTTTCAACTGTTTATCTGTTCCCATCATTAACTTAAAATCTGTGCAGGAATTTGGTACAACTTTATTCTGAAAATCCTCCATCAGTTTTTCTGATTTTCTGCTGGCATTTTTCAGAGTCATTTCAGCTGTTAATCTGTAAATTGCTTGTGTTGTATGTTAACTGTACATGATGGTTGTTGCACAACAGTATATTTTTATGATACCATCTGTATGATTTTTCACGTGTAAATTAAAGAAATTAAATCAATAATAAAATTCTCTCTCTGCCTTCCCAAGTTGCACAAAGTTTTCTATAGCAAAGCACAATAACCATAAAGCCAAGATTCATTCTCATCTTTCTTCTCATGCCACTAAAAAAGAAACATAAATACAAAAAGATGTGAAAGTTGTGGTAGATGTAAACTTTTCAGAGCATGTTTTTTGTGGTCGCTGTTTCTTTAAAACAGTATTTAATCGCGGCGCGTTTGGGGGCGTGGTCGCGGAGATCTTAACCAATAGGATTTCGCCTGCAGCTCACGCACTTCCGCCCCGCAAGGAGTCGTTAAACTCACATGTTGTTTAGCGATCAGGCGCTTTATAATAACACAACGATGCCCACACAAAGCGTGTCCGTCCGGGACCCCGCTTTCCCGACGAGGTTCCTTCAGCAATACTTGAGTTTGTTAAAGAAATACCCAATCATCACCAAATCGGTAACGAGGTCAGTTCATATTTTGTTAAAGCTAGTTTGCTAGCGTTAGTTTTGGGGACTTTGCCGTGTGATTATTAGCATGTTGAGGGTCAGGTCGCACTCATCGATGATTTAAGATCACTTACTTTATTAACTTATTTATTGTAATGGTCGATTTTAAAGGACTTTGCACCGTCTCTTGTTGTTTTGGGACTTGGGGTGGGACAAACCAGCCCTGTCAAAAACTAACAGCCGCGATTGGACAGAAACATAGAAAGATCCGAGGCTCAATGGCACGTGGTGAGATGATACAGCCTGTGTTTGTCCTGCAGTGCCCTTCTGTCAGCGCTGGGAAATCTTCTGTCTCAAGCTTTGGAGTCCAAGAAGGAAACCAGCCCAAGGAAGAACATCAATATCAAGGGACCTGCACACTTTGCAATTTATGGGTAAAGACACAAGATTAAATGTGTTGTGAATACAGTGGATTTTAGTCTCCCTTTATATCTAACAAGCATCAGACCAGCTGGAGGGTCTGTGTCCTGTGAGTTTAGCTCCGGTGTTATTTACACACACCTGATCCAGGTAACTGAGGTCCTCAGGTGTGTAGGAGCTAAACTCTGCAGGACACAGTGTGACTCCCGTGATTTAACAGAATAAAACATCAATGTCACGGTCATTCTGTCCTTCTCTATTTTAAAGCATCTCTTTGCTCGTTCCAGGCTTGTTATAACTGGTCCAGTCAGTCATTACTTTTATCATCTACTGGAGGTTTTGTTCCCGAACACCGTCTCATACTGTCTCATCAAACGCCTTCTGTTGGAGCGTCTAATATTCGCCCCGGCTTTCCTCCTGGTCTTCTATGTGGTCATGAATGCGTTGGAGGTACTGTAACGTGTGTCTGTGTTGAGAAAGACTGTAAGTAGTTCCTCCATGCTGCCTGAATTTGACCAGAGTTCTGCTGCTGGTCAGTGAACTTCACCTGTTTACTGACCCACAGATTACAGTGACCCAGCCGGTCACTCTGTGTGTTGTTGACTGAGGCCTCCATTTTTCTCAAAATCTTCATAAGGCTAATGGTCAACATGAGGCAAAGTTCAGGTTAGATGTGCTGTGAGTTTAGCAAATTAATATTTAGTACAAACCTGTTTGTTTCTCATGTTACAGTTTCTCTTTAGTTATATATTAGTTATTTAGTTATAGTTATATCTCTTTAGTGTCTCTAGAGTAAGTCAGAACATCTGAAACTGTCTGTTAAGGGTTGCAGAAATCAAATGCATATTTTGCACAAGATAGACATGCATACATAAACACACATTTGTATAAATATTGTATAAATATGTGTGTATAAATATGTGTGTATAAATGAATCATCTCTGTGTAAAATGTGATCTTTGCAGGGGAAAACACTTGCAGATCTTCAGCACAAACTTAAAACAAGTTACTGGTCTGCAATGAAGATGAACTGGAAGGTTTGGACCCCATTTCAGTTTATTAACATCAATTATGTACCTGTGCAGGTAAGACTGAGGCACCAAATGTTTGTTTTTTACCTGACATGCACTTTCTCATTATGTTATTGTTTGTGTTTCTGACTCTACAGTTTCGAGTGCTGTTTGCCAACCTGGTTGCCTTGTTTTGGTACGCGTACCTAGCCACTGTCAGGAAATAAAACTCACTGATCAACATCAACAAAACCAGCTAGTGGATTAATCCAGTTTGTGCCTTTGAAAGACTCATTCGATAAAAACCATTTTTTAAGTGATTTTAAGGGTAACTGTCAGGAAATATTTGTATGTACTATAATATAACATTCAGCAGTTAATCACTGATCATAAAGTAACTTTTATTAATGGTTATTGTTTTTCACCATGAATCATGCTGCCAGCATTAACTGAACCACCTCTGATATTATTGATACATTGATTGCAATGTAGTGCAACTGGGACACGTTGTCCAAAGTGTCAACATTAGTTTAAATAAAGTTTCATTAATGAAGCTGGATGTGTTTGCAGATTATTTTATTTGCACTAAAGATTTATTGGTAGGTACCAGTACATAACCCAATAAAATATGAAAGATATAATACATAAAGCATTTAAAACAGATTACATTTCTACAGCAGGATTCCACTTATAACTAAAGATACATGATGGACTGGAGCATCATTTGCATGGATTTTTGTGTAACATATTTAATACTTACAAACTGCAGTATTTTAAGTGCTAAATAAACAGTTTAAGCCCGGATCAAACCTCCATTAAACCCCCTCGCAGACGGAGTGTCGTGTGGACGGTGCTTCCGTGTCTGATGTCGTATTCCCGCAACTGCTTGCCGGACTCCAGCGCGATGCCCCCGTACACGAGCCTCTGCTGATCCGGTGGGGTTTTCACTTTGCTGTGGATCTTATGTGTGTATCGTGTGATGTGTGTATCGTGTGATGCGATGGCTGTCTTACCGAGATGTTTAAAAGTTCGGCTGGTTGTCTTTCTTGGGTCTCGTGAGGTTCACCAGAACCATCCGGACAGAGGCTTTAATATGCGGCATCATCCGTGATCGCTCCGCCTCCGAACTATGTTTCGTTTCCAAAGACTCGCTCAGCAAGTTTCGTTTTCCTTTCTGCATGATCAGATGTGAATCTTGAGGAAGTACCGCTATAAGAAACTTTATAAAAGTTAATAAAACACTCCTTACATGCATTTATCCTTTGCACGTTCTGTGCTCAGCGTGCAAACTTATAATAGTGATCTTTTATGGTTTGGTGGAGTTGTTTAACTGTTGTTTCCTACAGACTGTTTTGAGATGTTCTCACTTGTTGTAAACAATGAGGTAATGTTGAGCTAAGGAACAATAAGGAACAAGGACATTCCCTGGATCACGTGACGGGGAATGTCCAGGTGAGAGACATACGTCACAGGCAGGCAGCCGCACCTGTAATGTTGTTCCCATTGCCTGCAGCTGTTTGGGGTTTTACAGGTTTCGTTTGCTGTTCAGGTTGTTGTCATTCTTACATTTGTTTTGCGTTAAATGATGGCAGACATGCCCACAGAACTGCAATACAGGTCATGAAGAGAGTTCATTACATTCATACTATAAATAATGAACCACATTTAAAGAAAACAGGGGAATATTTATATATTACAGTATATTTCATATGTTACAGTAGCTACTTGAGTAGCATGAGTTACTGGTGCCCAGTTGTGCATCACAGAAAACATGCCTGGTGATGTATATAGAGAATACATCTATAGAGAACTTGCTTAGTAAACTTCACCTGTTTAATTCACAGGTTTCAGTGTTTTCATCTGATTCTAAAGTGTCCCCAACAGTTTTACATTGTAAGAATGTTTCTTTAATGTTTCCTTTAAATAGCATAAACTAATAATGTTGTTTTGATAGTTGGTTTATAGATGTTGTTCTAACATTATTGACTGGTTTTAGGAATGTCATTCATACATTTTTCTAAATCCTGTAATGTTTACATGGTTCACTAATGTTACCGCAAGAATGTTTTGTGATAACGTTATGAGAACCTTTAGAGAACATTAGGCAACGTTCTGAGTTTCCTGTTTGTTAACTGTTAACTCTTCATTGTTCTCCATGAGTTTAACATGGTAAAAAGTTTGATTCAAACCTGTAGTTTTGTGTCTTTCAGACGATGATAATAAAGATGTACATGGTAATGTTTGGAGTAATAACAATTTTATTTACACAGTGCATTTATGATCAAAGTTATAACACACATGAAGGAAAAGAACATTATATTAAGACAAACACTTTTATAACATATAGAGTCTTTTTTTAAAGTGACTTTCTTTTTTTAGGCATTCTTATAATGATGCTTTTTTTCACAGAATGAAACGATCAGTATCAGTAAGACTAGTAAGCCAGCATCAGTCAGTCCAGGCCCGACGTCTCCGTTAACCTCCCCGCAGACGGAGCGTCATGTAGACGGTGCTGAGCGGCTGGATGTCGTACTCCCTCAGCCGCCGGCCCGACTCCAGCTGCTTCCCGTTATAAACGAGCCTCTGTTGATCCACGGGCACTTTCTCCTTGTTGTAGATCTTGGACTGCAGCTGGTCCACCGTCTCATCATCGGTTATATTGTAGGTGCTGGTCTGGCCCTTCTCGTTCCTGACAAATATCTGCACGGGAACCGGGCTCCGGATGAGCAGAGCCACCGTGGAGCCCGAGTGCAGACCGTAGCTGCTCAGGGTCCGGGTGTCGTCCTGGAGGTCGATGCGCTGGCCGTTGTTGGCGGAAAGCTTCTGCTCTGATGGTCGCACGTTGAACTTCTCAGAAATGAGCTGCTTGAGGAAACCCACCGTGGCATCGACCCGCACAACCAGCCGCTGCGTGTTCCCGTTAATCTCCTTTATTATCAGCTCCATCCTCTCCCTGGAGAGACGCGTTACAGACGGGTTACAGTTCAGTTTCCCACAAGTTTCCCAACTTTAAGGCGATAAGATGGATCTTACCTAGATGTTTAAGTTGTTGTTTGATGTTGCAAACCCAGATGTTTAGATGTTTGCTGGTCTTTCCTGCAAATGTTATGAACTAACGCGTCTCTGGTTCATTATAAAGCATCAGACAGAAGCTCCGCCTCTGAACGATGTTTCGTTTCTGAAGTTTCGTTTTCCTTTCTGCAGAAAAGCTTGAATCAAACCTCCGACATCATCCGTCCCGACACACAAACTACAGCCTGTGTGTAATAACAGCATCAGAATAAACGCGATTTTACAATGTGGTTCATAATAATACACTTTCATAAAAGGTTATAACAACATCACTTATGAGAATAACAACCACAACAATAATAATGATGATGATAATATGGGTTATATTAATATTTATATATTGTTATATTTATATAACATATGTTTATATGTAACATATATTTATATACAATATTTATATATGGTCACAATATTTTCTGTGAACATTAACATCGTGACATTATTGCTGTAGCTGATCATTTATTATTTATTATTGCTGTAGCTGAAAGTTTATCCAGTTGTTTCTAATAAACTTGAATAGATGCTTTGTGTTAAACATGTTTCAGCACAATAAACATGGAGCTGGTGGCGGATGTATTGGTGCGAGTTTGGCAACAGAGGGGAATTTTCCCATGATCACGTGACGGGAAATGCCCAGGTACAGCGCACCTGTCACCGAAGCCACGCCCACTGCTGTTACAGGTCTCGTTTTCCATTCAGTTTTCAGTTTCCAGTCAAATGTTTATCTGTTGTGTTTCATAACATCCTGACACTAGAAGTAACTGATCTGGTTGAAACGCTATTTTGCATTATAGTTATACTATGTTATGAACTATGTGTTGACGTTTCCAGTAATTTGTGTAATAGACTTTATAAATGTAATACACATAAATTGAGAATTGGCCCAAAACATTATTTCAAGACATTACAAACATTGCATGAATGTTACAAGAATAGTTGTTTTGAGTTGTGTGCTGCTACATATTTAGACTGACTTTAAAAGCATTTGTTTTATCTCCCTTTATCATCGATGATTCCTGCAGCTCCATTTTATCAGTTTATTATACTTTGACACATTGAATCGATATACAGCGACTGTTTTCCATTAACAGTAAAAGATTATATTGCTGTAACTTTCGGTTTCCAGTGTGACTAAAAGCATGTAATACCGTAATACTTCCTGCCTATGAAATCAAAACCAATACAAACATTAAATTCACATTAAATAATAATGATATAAAGTCATGTGATAAAGAAAGTACATCATCTCTAAATTATGAGTTTACACATCAAGACGGGCTTAAAGTCAAAATTGAGGAACACCCTTATGATTCAATAGTCTGTCAAACCACCTTTAGCAGTAATAGCTTTACTATATTATTTACATGTATATTAGTGCATAATTTAAACCTCAGGATCTTTCTTGACACAAACGTTCTTTTAACTGCAATACATGTTTGAGATATTAGTAACACGTCACACCAGTTACAGGTCAATAGATTAAATATTTATTATAAACTCAATATGTCACAATTCAGAGTGGTTCAGCATAGCAGATCTCTCTTCTCTCTTAGGCAGTGGAATGTTTCCTGAGGGAAAAGAATAACGTATTAACAACGATTAGTAAATAAAGTGCTTTCAGGAAATAAAACACCTTTGTCATTAGAATAAGGAGGTAATATTAGAATAAAGCTCATCGGTTTACAGTTTCTCACCTGGAGGGGCGATGAAATATTCCTCTACTGTGTTTCTGGCTAAACTCAGCAGTTTCTCCGCACACTGACCGTCAGTGACAGCATCAGCTCTGAGGTGCAGGACCCTGACAACAACAGAATCACACGGGTTCATGGAAAAGTTTGGGATTGTTGCCATAACACCGTTGGGCCAATATCACACGGCCAGAATACAGCCACTGAAAATGACATGTAAAGTTGTTTGGTTGACTTACTAGTGAAAGTCTCTTGTTGATTAAAAGTTAAATAGTTTCATTTTGGTCCCCAATACAACACAAACACAGAAGCTCACAGACACTGAAGGATGTGAAACCCAACCCCACCTGTGTGAGTCTCACCTGTCCTCCAGAACAGAGTCCAGCGCTTCCACACCGTCTGTATTCACAACATGAAGCTGGTCCGCGAAACGCATCGCTTCCTCCAGACACTTTATTCCCTCCTTACTGCCGAAGTCAACGAGCGCTAGTCTCTCCAACTTATCCGCAAGCTCCGGAGAGACTTTCGTTGGCTGTACATAACAACACAAAAGTTTTTGTTGCCTCTGATATTTTGCATTGAACTGCAACGCAAACGTTCATTTATTGTTATTACCGGAAAGCATTTTGTTTACGTTTTGCAATAACGCGACCAGTCATTACCGGGGGCAGCTGACCTTCAGCCACGGGCTCCCATGCGGGCACCTGCGGGACCTTTGAATCCCGGGGACAGTAACTCGACTCCCGTCCGTGTGTCCAGACGCACCGGGGCGCCTCGCTGGCCGCTTTTCGAGCGCGTTTCGCGGGCAGCGTGAGCGCGTCACGCCGGGGACCCGGAAGGCGGATCGTCCGAGTCGCGTATTTACAAAACATCCGAAAATCGCTTTAAAGTCTTTTAAGCGGGTAAATGTTTCAATAAAAAGCGACGATACGGTGAAACGTTTTGCTCTTTATATACAAATATCCGGTTTAAATTCCGGTTCCGGGTCTGTCCCGGAAGTCGAAGCGCTCAGGGCGCGTGCCGCAGCTTCACAGGCCGGGCGGGGACGCGCACGAGCAGGAGCCCGGATAGCTCAGTCGGTAGAGCATCAGACTTTTAATCTGAGGGTCCAGGGTTCAAGTCCCTGTTCGGGCGACATTGTTTTCTTACAGAAAACAGTTTCTTACAGATATTTTTCACATCAAGTGGATGTAAAAATAAAATATTAAAGATGCAACCCGTGTCTTTTTTTTGCAAGGAATAAATAAACAGTTTCTGAGCATCTATATGCATTATATCATCTATATGCATGCATACAGATCTGTGTACATCCCACCTGTAACTTTATTACAATCAGTTTCAGATTTATGTCACTGAAATGTCATTTTATTTGATTGTAACACAACATGTAAGATGTGAACTAACCTGCACTTTTATGTTTCATGTTTTATGATTATTTACAGGTTTCAGCTGTAAGAGGTTGGACAGAAAAGCCATATTCATGGTTTCAGGAGAATGTGTACAAGCTATTACACAAAATATCTGAATATAAATTAAATGGTATTGTGTTTGCATATTATTTATAATAAGGGTCTCCAAAGGGTGATGCACAAAATCCCAACACAATGTTTTATATTCATTGAGGAAGCAAA
>JBAJNP010013682.1:0-11850 GCA_036877545.1 Yasuhikotakia modesta | reverse complement strand
CTTGTGTTTTGGAAAACAGGAAATTAATGGAATTAAATTTGCAATTTATTTTGGTTCTGTTATTGCAAATATTGACACACTGCTCCTTTAAATCCAAGTCCTGTTTGTCCTATAGTGCCTCCTTATTTATATGTTTAAAATTTAACCACTGTAGAACAATCTTTCTTACCGTACTTCCAGGACTTTCCATGCCAGTCTGTGAGCTTGATTCCAGGTGGAGGTGCATCTAGACCCTCCCACCACACACCTCCATCACTGGTCTCTCCCACATTAGTGAACACCGTGTTGCTGGAAATGGTTGCCATGGCGTGAGGGTTGGTCTTTAGGGACGTGCCGGGGGCGACTCCAAAGAAACCGTTCTCTGGGTTGATAGCTCTGAGCTTACCTAATACAGAGATACAAACACACCACCATCTTGAATTACAAGCACCTATTTATAACTATAATAAATGATTTGGTAACCATTAACCAGATGCCTCAAAACTAAATAGATCGATAGGCCATAAACAGCAACTGCTATATATTATGTTGTTTAATTAAGTTTAACACAATAAAGTGTGTGTAATTTAGATATGTAGCTTGTTTTAGGAGGGATTTGTTTATCTATTGAGTTATTAACTGATTTAGGTTTTAGTTTTCTTGCTCTGTGGCCCAATAAATCTGCCAAAAACATCAGCCTTCTATGTAACAATTCACGGTACTGTTAGGCAAAAGCTGCATAGGTTGTGTAAGACATGTTATTTCTTACCCTGACTGTCAAATTTCATCCAGGCGATGTCATCGCCCACACACTCCACCTTCCAGCCTGGCAGTGCTGGTTTCATCATAGCCAGGTTAGTTTTCCCACAAGCACTTGGGAAAGCTGCCGCAATGTAGCGCTTGACACCCTGAGGATTTGTGATTCCCAGAATCTAGAGGAGAGACACAGGCATGTCTGTCAACATTATGTTTTATAAATTATGTCACCAACTCTTTTCAGGAGGAAAAGACGGACTACAGGTTTACTAAAACAACATTGCTGCTGGACATTAAGAGTGAAATGAAAAGATCCCAGGGTCTTAGAAAACACACATCTAAATTTATAAAACCTATTTAATAAATGTATGTATGTCTAATAAAAAAACTGCACCATAATTACATTTACATTTATGCATTTTTCAGACATTTCATCCAAAGTCATTTACAATGTATTTAACATTTTGATCGGTTTCTGTGTTTTTTTAAATTTGAACTCAAGACCTTATTACTACCAGCTGAGTGTCTTTTGATGCTAAAAGTGTGAGTGAGTGACAGAATGAATGATTCAAGTCAAGCGACTGAATGCATAAATAAGTGCAATGAATGCGGCTCCTTTCATACATTACGTGTCTCACCAGCATGTGTTCTGCCAGCCAGCCTTCATCTTTAGCAATGCGAGAGGCGATACGAAGAGCAAAGCACTTCTTTCCCAGCAGCGAGTTTCCACCGTAACCACTTCCAAAAGACAAGATCTGTCTGGTGTCTGGAAGATGTGAGATCAACACCTTCTCTGGGTTACAGGGCCAGCTGTTCACTAACGGAGCTGAGAAGAAACACCACAAACTATCAATACAAAATCAACAGGATGGAATCGTGCTGATTTTCAGCAGGGTTGAAACCCTGTTACATGTGACATTAATGTAAGCCACCTTTGAGCGGTAACGGTCTGCCCACAGAGTGCTGGCAGCGCACAAACTCCGCCCCCTCTGCCAGTTTCTGAAGGACAGGCGTCCCCATGCGTGTCATGATGCCCATGCTGGCCACCACGTATGGAGAATCTGTCACCTGAACACCAAACTTAGCGAGTGTTGAGTTCACTGGGCCCATACTGAAAGGAATCACGTACATTGTACGTCCTAGAGAGAGTGTTTACAGTTTTACTAGTAAATATATTTACATTATTTACATTTAGGCATTTAGCAGACACTTTTATCCAAAGAGGTAAGGAAAACAAAGAAGCGAGGGAGGGAGGTTGGATTTTATTCAACACAGGGCAGAAAATAGAAAGAAATATCATTTTCCTTTTTATTTTTATCTAAAATGTAACATTTCACAGTCTTCCTAAATGTTATACACTTTTTAGGAATATAAAATTTGGAAGTTATATTTTTTGGAAGTTAGGAATTTATACAATTTCGATTACTGCTAGATTAACTAGATTAAATCTGAGTGGAAATTTAAGGCTTTTCACACTTCAAATATAAAACCCTAGCTAAACAGAATGATGGGTTTTCTGTGTCGTGTTTAATACACACACACCTGTCATGCAGCCAGGAAAGCGGTCCTCTCTGGCCTTCTGGAAGTCTCCCTCACTCATCCAGCTGCCCAGCTGGGATTTGGCACCTCCAGTGGGGATGGGAATAGTGTCTCTCTGATTTTTAGTCACGATTACTGTCTTGCTCTCCACACGAGCCACATCTTTGGGGTCGGTACGAGCCAACCAGCTGCAGATTCAGTGCAAATTCAAATATTCCCATTTATTTAAATAATAATATTTGATAAATTATTCCCAGCAATTCCCAAGAATATTCCCCCATAACAAATGGCAAAATAGATATAAGTAACTTTCATTAGCTGGTATTTATTTAGCTCAATCAGTGTGAACAGACAAACTTCTCACAGATTATTTATGTAAAAAAATATCAGTTTTTTCACTTTAAATGTATTCATTTGGCAGATGCTTTTATCCAAAGTGACTTGCAGTGAATTCAATGCATACATTATTTTTATCAATACTTGTATTCCCTGGGATCGAACCCACAACCTTTGCCCTGCTAACGCAATGTTCTACCTGTTGAGCTACAGGATTATATTTACAGGGTTATATTTAAATAATTATGAATGATCAATTATTACTCAGTCATATTTGGACAAATGAAAAAAAGTAGATGTCAAACACACAAGATGAATAACTTTAGGCAGTAGAACACCAGCCTTGAATCTGTCAGTACTAACCAGTTCTGATACTTAGTGAGTTTCTTGACCATTCCCTCTTTCTCCAGGTTAGCTAGAATGTCTGCCGTCTCCTCAGCAGTGCCTGTGACCACGTGCACTTTAGCAGGTTTGCACTCGACCACTGCGCCTGACACAAACTCAGACACAGAGGGGGGCAGAGAGGGTATGGAGGTGAGGGCCCGGACCCCCACTGAAGCCGTACTGATACCATTTCTCCTGCATTGACAAACACACACAAGTGTCAGTTTAATGAAGATTACGTGAGACTATTAATGACGGCCATGCAACAAACCAATATAAACTCATGCAAACCACTCAGTCAATCTTAGTGACTTTAATAATAATAATAATAACTGGCAAAATTGTACAAATGTGAATAATGTAATTTATTTGTAATGGAGATTTACGGTATAAATGTTATTTAGATATACATTTATTCCTCATAACAAATTGCCTAAAGAAAATAAACAATGGATAGATGAATGTTTGATTTGCATTTTGTAAACAACTTTTAAATAAAAAAACAACAACATCTGTGGTCTAAAGCTTGATAGATTGTTTTCTATAAACTAAATAAATCCACAAATTTACCAGTTTTCAACAAAATGGCAACTAAAGGTTTGGTGATTTTTTGATAGGTAAACACTCCAAACTAACAGGTTAAACCAGATATGGCCGAGATCAACTATCTATAGTCTCACTTCTAAAGCCTTACTTTCTATTTGCGGACAAACATTTACACTTATTAGGAAGCGTCATACATAGACAGCAGAGGTATGTGAACTGGTTTAGCCTGAAATTCCACCAGGTGGGAATTTGCATGAATAAGAGAAACAAAACCACTTACAAAACCATCTTGTTATTCTGCTTTACCGGAAAGCATTTTTATAAAACATTAAAACAAAGGTTTCCAGCCTGAAATAATAAAACGTGCCCCCATGCTAACATATGCAGCTGTAAAGTATCGATTCAAATGGATCATATTTAGTACTTAGGTTAAGTCTAAAGATTTTAGCTGTACTTACAGTGTAACGAAGGCGGATTTACAAGATTTATGATGCTTAACAATAATGAATAAACATTTATTTGAGCTGGTCTGATAAGGGTGTGATAAGCGCTGAGTGTACACTGTCACCGATGCAGATTTAGCTGGTTTTGAACCTGGAAAATGATTTACCTGTGTTCTTTGGAACAAAATGATCCACACACACTGCAAATCAAAGATCTGGAATCACTTGAAAGAATGTGTTTCTAATGATTTTGAGAAGAATTGTTGATATATAGACATAGTAGAAGTGCTTTTAATTTGTTGTGTAGTTCTTTAAACTATTCTATTGGACTTAACAGTAAAGAAAAATCTGTCACCACAAAGCACAGCTCAGAATGAGTTATTTAAATGCCCCAAAGCCTCATGAAATTAATTAAGAGAACAACCACAGTGTGTACAGTAGAGCAGTAATACAGATTATTTATCAGGATATAAATATAAGTTACCACCCATTTGTGTCAATTCATTATCTTTTTAATGATTACTTTACAATTATAGGTGTGTCCAAACTGTTGAGTAATAAACTAACTTTCCAGTTTCCAAACTTTCTAGTAATCAAAACAGAAAAACAAAGACAGAACAACAGACACAACTGTGAATATAAAACAACAAAAAACTGACCAAAGGTCACAAAGGAGGACTGCTTTATTCTTTTGAAAGTAAAAACGTTGCTGTCTTGAACCTGCAGACACGTCAAAATCATTTGATCCTGCTTTTCCTTGTCATTATTTAACAGGTTGGTGAACTTATTGCCACCAGCATTATTAATTAACAAGACTTATGACTAAAAAGCCTGGTATCTAAAATCAGGAGGACTATGGTTAGTAGAAGTGATTTTACCCATCTGCTTAGTTCAAACCTCCACTTTCATCTCTCTACCTGCTTCCAGTCTCACTGTATTGTTTCCAAAGTCATAAACCAATTACTAACTTCACTGGAACAAAGACATTTCCCTCGGGCTATCATACTTGTGACCCCCACGGCCCCTCTCTCCCAATAAAAATTTACATCATCAATTAAAGTAGGCAGTGAAATGCCCCCATGTGAACTGACCAATCAGAGGGGCTCTTTTCCATTCACTCCCCACCCCTCCCCTCAGAGGCTGGTTGAACAGGATACAATCACATTCGCAAGCACACTATGTTCACGAATGCGCACACAACACGTAACAACTTGTAACAACAATACAAAACGTGTGGAAAAAAACTGCTTTTTGTCTCTGAGCTACACGTCTGCATTGAAAACTGCTGTTGTCATAAGCTTGTATGTGCTTTTTTGGTTGTTTAATAAGCTGTGGGAGTCTTCAAAACACACACAAACAGTCATAACAATCAGTTCCTGGTATCATGCATCACAGGGTAAAGTTTAGCTGGACTTTTACACTGTGCATATTTACTTGAAGTCTTTTGCTGACACAGTCACTTATTCTGGTGAAAGAGTGATCAAATATAAAAAAATACAATAAAAGATTATCACAAAGGAATAGCAAAAACATTACCTTCAGTTCAACATCTCCAATTTCTATTTTAAAGGTTGATATTATTGATCTCAACATGCATTTACTTTTGCAAATGTCTTCATTTGCGTGTTGTTTGTTCATACCTTATTTCTTGTCTACAAACTAGAATTTTCCAGTTATTTGTCTTGATCCGGACTCAGAATTCACATTAGAATATTGGAGTGGTTCCTAAATACACACAGTGCAATTTATGTGTATGTTGAAACGTGTCTTTATTAGAAAAGCCTGTTCGGTTATGTCACTTACTTTTCTGCATTCCTAAGTATTGAACACTAAATGCTACATTGAAGTAACACGTAATGTGTGTCAAAAGTCATTATTTGTCAATACAGCGACAGACAGCATCACTCCCAACATCATATTGTATTTTAAGGATATATTCTCTACCTTGAAAGCAACAGGGAGGTGACACTGAAATTCTACAGGGTGGCAGCTGTGCTCAGCGACTAATACGTGCCTGTTTAAATATCTATCGTCATCAGGAAACTATACAACAAGGATGTTTAACTTGGAATAGGACCAAATGTGTTCAATGAGACTGTCTATAAAGTCGCATATAATATACTTGCACATTAATTCACTTACAGCATGAATCACAGACATTCATTGAATCTAAACCCATTTCTTAACCCAACGTGTAGCTTGAACAGCTTCATAATCATACATTCAATAATTCATATATTACTCAATATTACTTACCATATTCATCAATATGGATGTTATAATCTTGTTTCAAAGATAATAATAATAACACTAAATATAACAAGAGGCACCCACCTCCTTAGCACTCCAAGCAGCAGGCAAGACATCTTTTGGTGCAAGTAAACAACAGAAATGATGGCTTTTAAGTAAAATACAGTAATATGAGGGGTGATTTGGTCCTCTTCAATCACCGCTCATATCAAACTGACAGTGATAAAGTCCAGCTCTTGAGGTAGAGTGTGTTAAAGTGAGACCCTTGCACTTTAACACGTGTATCTCATCACCAGTAGATCCCACCCTTAAGGTCTCGCTTTAACGAACACGCACTCGTTTTCTTATAGCAAACAAGCCTGAGATCAACGCATGTCTCAGTAACAAGCTTTTCAACAGAACAACCGCACGAGTTCAATAAAACCAACGCAACTTGCATTTGCAACATAAAGTCCCAGTTTGATGCACACGGGTCGTGTAAATAGTTTAAGTCGATCCAGATGCTACAAAGCGCAGAAGATCGGTGCTTCTCAGCCGGCTGATGCGAACACGCACGCTGGTTTCTGAACCCGCAGGGGACTCGGTGTGCTCGGTCCCGCACGTCCCGCGTTGCCGATCAATGCTGACTCAGCAAACACACTTGAGCAAAGTTTTCTATAGGTGAATCTTGTTTGCAAAGCGTCCCTGAGCTCTGGTGGGTCCGTGGCGTGCCAGGTCAGCAGATGTTGGTGAAAGTTGACGGTGCAAACCGTCATGCGGAAGCTCTTTGGATCAGCGTGACGTCGTACCATTCATCGTAACAGCTGTAGAGAGTATATAGGGCTCAAAATATGTTTAAAGAGGGTCGTGGAGATTAGATAGATTGTAATTACGTGATATAAAACCATTGCATTCATGTTTGTCTTAAATGTAATACTTTTCTTTAAATCGATGCACACTAAAATTACATCAAGCGTTGCACGGCAAATGCATGCATGTGACGTTTTCATTGCAATGGCCATTGAAACAGAAGTGGAGATAAGGTGAAAGAGTCATTGTGGTTAGACTTTAATCTGGGTAAAGTAACAGTAAATCCACTTTTAGAGATCAAACTCTAATGGTAGGTGTTTTCCATAAACATTGTTTTATTATACCGCAATAATAATAATAAATACCCTGCAGCCCTAACCACAAACCTTACAAACATTACATTTTTTTATTTGCATACGAGAAAAGCGGATCTTTACGCTTCAAAAAAACAAACTCAAGCAATTGGGCATTTCAGCATTTTTATTTTACAAATAATATCTTACTTTAATTATGTTAAACATCTTTTGTTCAACCACCTTCTCTGATAGGCAAATGTGGCGTTGCAAGCGCAAATACTCTGTATATTTAAAGAGATCTGTGACGTAAGACAGTAGGAAACGTCACAGTGAACAGACAGGAAGTCATGGAATAAACAAGGTCTCTAATCTTGTCTGTTTATAACTTGATCTTATAACTAGATCTTGCAGTGAACTTGCAGCACACAGTTTTCTGTTATTAAGATGCTGCCTGTTTTATTGACACTAATAAACATACACAAATCTGGAATTTGTTTGACTTACTAAAATAAAGGTTTGAGCAAAACTATACACTTCTGTAGTGCCTGACCAAAATAT
The DNA here is from genome assembly GCA_036877545.1 of Yasuhikotakia modesta. Lineage (NCBI taxonomy): Eukaryota > Metazoa > Chordata > Actinopteri > Cypriniformes > Botiidae > Yasuhikotakia > Yasuhikotakia modesta. Next base: position 3,974 of record JBAJNP010013682.1, on the reverse strand, counting down.
CCAGTAGGTCTACATGTTGTATACCTTTTGCATGCTTAAAACGAATATCTGAACATAAAATGCTTCAAGTAGCAACTGTTAAGCAACCTGTTGAATTTGACTGGATCCAGCATCACGTGATTTGCATCAGCATCTCTCCTTTTTTCAAAGTTGGCGAACAGCAGGACTTTTATTCTAGTTGTCAAAACTAGTCAAAGTCCTTTTCCGTATCACGACCAAAATGTGAAGGTTGTTGGTGCCCCTTGTGGTAACATGTAGAATTATTTATTATAAGCTTGATTCACTTTCATTTTCATTCTCTGTGCTGAGTAACAGCAGAATCCCGTCGTTTCGACAAAAGAACCGGAGCTTGTCATTTTTCCTCGTATTTGGATCCCACGATATCTCGTGAGATAAAGACATTAAGTGTTTTATTGCAAACGGGTTTTCTGAAGTTTTGCATTGAAGGAATCGATCGCAACAATGACTTCCTTAGATATGAGCCCTGCGTCTAAAAAACAGGTAAGCCACGCATTACAGGCCCCCAAACTGCTTTAAACGTATTTTAGCCTGTTGTTCTGAGAATATAAGACGTTATACTTTCTTACCTGTTAACTCCCTATATGATGATCTTTGCTTATTGAGAACTTAAGTTAAGTTTGTCTAACACTTCCTGTGTGTTTTAGGTTGATGGCTTCGCTCAGAAAATTACCAAAGAGGTAAATAATATAGCTACAAAACTACAAAAACGTAATATTACCAATAGTAATACCAAATAAAAACAAATGATAAACGTTGCTTAACACAATTTAACAATAGCAAATATAGTTGAAATAAAGTACATTGTGTAACTACATTAAACAATATTGCAATTAATTCTAATGGCTGCCATATTTTAACCCTTTCAACAGGCCGAGCAGTTGGTGTCCAACTTCTTCCCCAATAAGATTGCAGAAATGGACATTGTGTTACAGGTATGAGGTCATTCATCATACAGTATATAGAGGGTAGATGACATCATACAGTTTAAAGACTGCAGTGTGCATAAACACGCCATAACTGAGAAACTTAGCTTTAGTGCTGTTGCATTGGAGTGTTTGTGTTGATCTTGTGTTTTTTTCCCAAGGCTTCCCTCAAGCTAAAGGATTTGTCTGTCATCAAAGCCCCTTTGGATATTCCAATCCCAGACCCTGCCAAAGAGGAGCTGAAGAGGAAGAAGAAAGAGGAGGTAAAGAAGTGAATTCATGTTTGATCAACTAATCTTCAATACTTTTAAAAAATATTTCAGTAATGGTTTATTATTTACACAGAAGGCTGCCAAAGAGGGAAAGAAAGATGATAAGAAGGATGAAGACAGTGATGAAGGTAAACGAACACTTTTTGTTCGTCTGATTATGGAAAATTAAACTGAAAACGTTACTTGTTTGTTCCACTTTCCTACTAGCAAAATCCCCTAAATACAAACTCAGACGGTGTAATAAACTGTGTAAACACTAGGTGGCACTGTGACCCTGTGAGCTCTATAGTGATAATAATGATGGTAAACCTAATAAAGTAAAAAGCATGTTTGTTCTAATCCGATATGACAGGTCCTCCCTGTGGTCCTGTTGCCTGCAATGAGACAGTAGAGAAGTTAATTAAACAGATCAAACCTGAAATTCAGACTCTCAAGGAGTGTCTCAACACGGTAAGGTCATTAAACTAACATTACTGTAACCCATTGGATAGAAGAATGGTTGAACTGTTGCCTCTGTACTCTTGTTATCTTATATGCTGTTATTTTAAAAGTTAATATTTTGTTTTGGAACTGCAGGTGTCGATGTGGTTACAGCTACAGATCCCCAGAATTGAAGATGGGAACAATTTTGGAGTTGCTGTACAGGTTTGTAAAAATGTGTTGCGTGAAACTGTCAGCTGCAATATTATTATGCATCCTCGAAACTATTAGTTTGGAAATTGTTAATGCAACTTACAAATAAAACAAATAAAATGTGGCATTTATTGACTGCAAAACTGTTCCCACAGGAAAAGGTGTTTGAATTGCTTACCAATACTCGTACCAAGATTGAGGGATTCCAAACACAGATTTCCAAGTATGAGATCAGACTCCATTATGACCACAAAAATCGAACAATAACCTTAAAGTCTTAAAAGAAAATGCATTTCTATTAATCTGTCATTTTATGCATGAATATAACTATGTATAAAAAACATGATGATATATTATATATTTATATCAGATACTACAGTGAGAGGGGAGATGCTGTAGCCAAGGCCTCCAAGCAGCCACATGTGGTCAGTTTATTGGAATAAGATCTTCCTGTTACTTACCATTGGAATTAAAACACTTTTATAATAAACACATTTATAATGTCATAAGCTTCAACTGACTTGAAACTGACTTAATCAAAACTGACTGTTTTGTTGCCTGGCAACAGGGCGACTACAGACAGCTTGTTCACGAACTGGATCAGTACCAGTACTGCGAGTTACGCATCATAGTCCTGGAGATCCGCAACACTTACGTGAGTTCAGCTTCAGCTTATGCTATGGACGGATATTGATGGCATCATAAGGTTGCATTGCTTTGGGCTTATATATGTGGTAACACACTGTAATGGATCTGTTTTTAACTTTAGGCTGTGTTGTATGATGTCATCGGCAAGAATTTTGACAAGATTAAGAAACCCAGAGGAGATTTGTCTTCCAAAGCACTTATCTACTGAAAAGCCAGCTGAGCTGCACTGACAAGAAACAAACACAAACCTTTGCTGAAAGTAAAACATGTCATATTAAATTTCATAGACCAGAGCTCTAATTTCATGCATCTGAAAAAACAACTGTTTTACAGTTTTTATTCAATAAAATGATATAAATATGTATTAGTGTGTTTTTCATCGTGTCCATTTTTAATGTTGTACATTGTAAGGCTGGTTACACAGACCCAACAAATGCCAACAAACACCAAAGTCCAACAGATGTTTGGTTTTCTTAATCAGTGTTTAATCCTGCTGGTGTTTGCTGGGACAGTGTATACACACACACACACATTTGTTGACTCTAGAGGACTTAAAAGTAGTACTTAAGTCTATTCAACTTTCTATTGTTTCCTCATTTATTTTGACCCAGGGCTGTTTATGCCCATGTGCCGTTTTGCTGGAGTTTTACATGTGGTATTCAAATGCAAAGCTCCTGGTTTTCCAAGACAGCACCACCTTGGCTTCAAAGCATACCAGCCCTTATAAAGTTCCTCCCATCCCATACAGCTCAGCGTTCCACCAACCAGCTGGAAGTGGAACAGCGGGAGTGCGCTAGTAAACAGAGAATCAGAAAGATCCAGAGACTCGACAACAACACTCACAACAGGAACAGAATCCTCAATGGGCCACTATGGGTATTCCTAGGTCCAACCATGGCTTAAAAACACATATTTCTTCAGGAAAAATAAAGAAAAACACAAGCATAGAATCAGGATATCATCTGAGACCTCATATCTTTGCCACTGTAGGCCTGCCTTAGGGCAGTCTGCCCCCTCTGGGGAGCAACAGGGGGTCTCCAATGGATGTGTCAAATTAAGGAGCTCCTTGGGGTTTCCTTGGGCTACCTGTGGTGCTGTGTGTCTCAAAGCAGCTTCCAGAAGCATGACAGACAGGAGCTGAGAGAGATGATGGACAGGGTGAATTATGGAGTTACTGAGGAAAAAAAGAAGACAAAAGCTCCACATAATATAAAGGTCCAGCCCCAGCAGGAATGCAGAAATCGCCTGAGAGATCTTAATATCATAATGATTAAATCTCATATACTGTAATCATGTTGTCATTCTGATTAGATTGCATATTCATAGCTAATACTGTAATAATAATGTCTATAATACGATTAATGATTGATGAAATTATACTGCAGTTTGAATCAGTATTTTTACCACATTGGCCATTTTCCTTTTCTATATCAAAGTCAAAGTCAAAGTGGAGTTTATTGTCATTTCAGCCATATAC
>JBAJNP010013678.1:0-11852 GCA_036877545.1 Yasuhikotakia modesta | reverse complement strand
CTCCTGCTAATGGAGAGTTAGATAAATGGGTGGGCAAAGCTGTTGAAAACTATCTATTTGAAAGCTCAAGACCTTAATAAAGCTACTCAATCTGAGTATCCTAATCTGTCTCCCTAATATTGTTGGCTTTTGAAATGGTCTGCTAAAATGTGTTCATCGCCATTCTCATTACAACAGACCAAACGTGAAACACAGACTCATTTATCTCTCTTTCACATCCTCAGCTTCTCTGCTCACACAAGCTTTTCTAATCTACCTAAAATCTAAATAAATCTGAGAAAGTTAATTTCAGATTCTTAATTGACATTATATTGACATTTGTGGCCCTACATGCGTTGTGTTGTGTTGTGTTGTGTTTGCAGCGTGTCTATCTCAGCTCCCTAAGTAACCTAACCTTAAATAAACACACCTGATCCAGCTAATTAAGGTCTTCCGGATTACTAGAAAATTCCAGGCAGGTGCGCTGTAGCGGGAATTAAGTCTGACACACCTGATGTATGTTGTGTTTGACGTTATATCGCTTAGTTTGAAGCACTGAATAAAAGTGCAATATATAAAGTTATAAATATTTGGTATGGCTGGTCAAATGATTTTTGCATACGTTAAAACAAAACAGTTTCTTCTGACACTGATACAAATGGAGTCTTTAGTCGTTTTTAAATGAGTATAAAATTAGTGAGTGCACTTCTACAGTAAAACAGAGTTTTCACAGGGGAAAGTTTTGAGAGCAGTTTGCCATGAAGGAACAAGTTATTTATCATAAATCAACAATTATTTGGAGTTACTGGCAACAGTTTCTGATTCCATTATTGGATTTTGAATCTACTGGTTGTTAAAACAAAAATGTGTAATAATTCCAAAAAATATAGTAACAAACAATTGTGTGCAGTAAACACAGCTTTGTCTTGCTGAAATTTCCACCTGTCACACTACAGCAAAAGATAGAAATAACTTGCTTAAAACCATTTGTGGGGTGCGGTCTACCCTGTCTAAAGTCCACTGAGATGCAACTAAGTGTTACTCATTTTATCAGTCCAACATCTAATAGGGCTCTTACACACTTATCTTCTGACCTGCATCTGCAAGGCCACCACATGTAACCTATTGGACTACCGCTGCAGTAAAGGTTTTCTGGGTGCACCAAACATGGTGCCTGTGAAACAGATACACTGCTGCCTACCAGCTGGGTCTCTCCCACATTTTGAATCCACAGATGGTGAAGCTCAAATGAGAGAGATGTCTTCATAATTAATAAGAGAGGAAGTTGACTTGAGTTTGCCCACCATATCATGACCCAATTATCGACGTGAGGTTGGTTGGGCAACTCTACAGACAAAACTCATTTGGTATGGAATTAGCTAAAATATTTTGTGTTTTCAATTGGAATATTGCCTAAGGCATTTTATTTTGGCTTGAATGGGGCTGTTCCGCAGTGGAAATGACTCTGTAATGGGGTGTTTCATGCGTCACGCACCTCTGTTGTCCTTGAGGGAAAAATTGTGGTTGTTGGTGACCTCAGGGGCCAAGCTGAAGTGGAAGTGCTGGCGATGGGCCATTTCATCCTTATCCACGGCACTAACTGTCTCAATGAGCTGAGGAGCAGAGTTCATATCAGATCATTTTAAATTGGTTAAAACCACCAGAGCATGTCTTTAAATAAATGTATGGCTCTTTTATCTCTTTCCCTGTCTCTAGTTCTGTCCCTGCCACTCCCTCAAAATTCCAACTTTACCACAAAGGGAACATGAATGTGGTATTGTTTAAATTTAGACAAAGCTGTGACCTCTTTAGGAATGAGCTAATTCATTAACAGTTTCCTGTAGCAGTTGTCAGTCTCACATTTTGTGGGTTACTGGCAACTGAAAAAGAGATTTAGGTCACCAGACCTTTACCTCACCCTCATAATACCTCACCTTATGCTTAAGGGTCTGTACTTAGAAAAAATAAATAAACAGTAAATGAAAAACATTTAACTAGATTTAGAGAGTAAACTTACTTTGCCAGGGCTGACATTCTCACACACAAACACTTCATTTTGAGTGGCAAATTCTGGGGCGTTGTCATTCATGTCTTTCACTTTGATATTGACTCGTACTTTTGCATCTTGGTGATGGCCGCCTGAAACAACAACATAAATCAAAGGGAGTCAGAAATAAACTAAACACAACAAGTCAATGCTGTGAACAGACATTAAACTTAAGTCATGGCTTCAGTTTAAGGGACAAGACGTCAAATGAGACAGACGTAGAGATGTCAAAACTAAAATGAAAATGTTTTATGAATGCCTAGATATTATGCTTTGAGACACAAGTGCTTTCCATGTAACAAAAGAACATTTTCAATGAGGAACTCCAGACATGAATTTTAGATGCCAAAATGATCAAAGACAGTGAAATAGAAAAGAAAATGTATCAGATGTTAAACCCAACCAGACACAAATACTAACTGCATATCCAGCAGATCACATATTTACAAAAATAAATATCTAACATTTTAAGGCCAATTACACACTACTCGCCGAACTGAGGCTATCATTTGTCGTTTGAGGAGGTACTCTGTGGCTGTCTCTTCTGAGATCATGCCTGAGGCCTGGCGACGCTACGGCCACATAAAAGCAGGGTGGAGGGACAGCTGGGGATCTTGGTCAGGGAAAAAATGTGAACAACGCAAAGCTACTCTTTTATTTAAAAGCCCCAAAGAAAGATGAGTGACTTACCGATCTCTGTAGCACTGACTGAGATGTTGTGCCAAGCTTGTGTTTCCCGATCTAAAGGCCTTGTGGTCTTGATGGTCCCATCCTCAGGACTAATGGTAAAGAACTCTTCCAAGTCTGTGTAGCGTGGGATCATGTATCTGGGATGAAAGAGAAAATTTGCTTGTGGTCCATCACAGAGTCAGAGTCAAGAGTGTTTTATTGGCATGATTTATATATTACACACAGTAAATAAAAAACATAAATACTATTTAAATAAAATCTGAAGTAATTCATTTTTGAGGTTCTACCTGATCTGGTTGTTCATCGTATCCGTGTCTTTGGCATGCACACGACCAACCAGAGTGTTTGCTGGGGCATTTTCCTCCACCTCAAAGTTGTAGTTGGGAGCCATGAAGACTGGGGGCTCGTCTGCATCTTCTACTGCTATTTTTACAATAGTGGTGTCTTTGTATGGACCCCAGGCAATGAAACGCGGATCCATGTGTGGGTTGGAGGCCTCAACCTTCAGTGTATACGAGCGTTTGGTCTCAAAGTCTACATGCTGAAAACAAGTCAGAACTCACTTCAGTTATTCCATTTTTGATGGATGACATCAACAAAATATAATTTTCAGGAACTACTATGCATGTGTAAATATGAAAACGATTTGTGTCAATTGATCATTGAAGACATTGAACACTAATTCAACTACTGCAGTTGAATTGACATCTCAAAGTATCTTTGAAAAAGTAATCAGGGAAACATTATTAATAAATCAATAGAAATGGAAACCGCAAGTGCAGGATAAACAAGTAAAGTGAAACTAAAAGTTTAATTAGTGTTGTCTTTTAAATAAGACCTAAATGGATTCATTATTGCTCTCTGATCCTGGGAGAAATCAACTGCTGTTTGTTTGTAATGAATAAACATCTGATTAGGTGTAAGTGCTCCACCAGTATTAAGTCATATATTTAACCACTTGAAAAAAAACTATGGAAAAAGTTTAAAAGATTCTCATGAAACTAGATGGCACTGTTGCAATGCTTTTGGGAAGCAGACATATATCAGTTCATATATCACCGCATTTTACAATTCCTATGTATAACACTGATGCCATTAACATGCAGGTGAATTAAAATGATAAAAGCAACGCTGATGAAATCTTCATTTGCTCTGCCTCTTACCTCCAGCATGGACTGTTTTCACATGTCCTGTTTACCTCAAGCACAATCACACATACACTGGCTAGCTCTGTGTTTATTGGTTTAAAGTTGTTTTTCTTGCTTCCTCATTCTTATCCATCTCTTTTTTCTTTTCCATCTTTCTTTGAATGCCTTTAATAAAGCTTCCAGTACTGGAAACATGTACGACCCAGTTCTTTCCTCCAATAGGTTGCAAACATTCTCAGTTTATTCTGACAACACAGGTCTTTTTCTCTTTTTCGCTTTCCCCTCTATTTCCCCACTACAATACTTTATTCTGGCACCTAATAGCTCCTGACTGAACCTTATCAGAAACAGATAATATTCTCAATGATGCCACGTCTCCTCTTAATATTCAGCCTGTGTCGCTAGCCTGCAGTTGAAACAGAATACTTGATTAAAACCCTGGCAATTCTGTCAGTACTTTCTACTTTAATTTTCAATATGCTTTGAAGAGCAAAAGGTGATGATTTCCCAAGAGGTGTATCAGTGAGGCATTGTGTTATAGAATGAAGTGGCGTAGCACCAAACTGGCACTGCATTGTCTGTGCTTTCCTCATTTTTGCCTGCTTTGTCTTCCTTACCCTTCCTGGCAAACTGAAAAGGCTCTGGTCACGACATTTAAAATAAACAACCAAAGTTGACGATTACACCCCCTTGCATGGACCACACATGCATTTTCACACAACAACATTCACAATGCTAATTCTTTACAGGTTAAAATGATAGCATGTGTTTTTCTTTCTGTGATATGCTCAGCTCTTTTCTCACCCATGATAGACTCATACTGATATCAGGAGTCATGAGCTGTGGGATTATGGGTAAAAGTTCACCAGCAGGTGGCAGTGTTAAGGCTACAGGCAGGGTCTGTCCGGCTCTCAGGCTGAGGTTGGTGGCTCTGGGCACTGTGAGCATTTCTCTCCACCACAGGCAGTGGGGGAAAAAGATGGGGACAGTTTAACTAAATGGCAGATTAACTGTCTATATAATACAGGCCTCACCAGCTCAAATGCATATGCATCTATGCAAATAACACTACAAATAAGCAAATAAGCTCAATGCTAGAAAAATACATTATATCTGACAAGAACCTCTTTAAGTACTCCTAGCATTTGCAATCACAAGTTCTTCTTAGGCATCCATCATCGCATCTGCATTCTAACACTCTTGTTTTCAATGGTCTTCCTCACCTTCTTCAGTTTGATGACAGCCTCCTGGGTCTCAGAGTCTTTGGTAATCTCAAAGAAGTTGGTGCCATCGCCCTCCAGAATACGATAGTCCACCAGCCCGTTCTCCCCCAGATCTGGATCTCTGGCCTTCAGTCTGCCCACCTCCTCACCGGGAACCTTGTCCTCAGAGACCGCCATGGCATACACACCTGTAAAGGAAGAGGGAATGAGTCCCAGGAGCCCTCTGTAAGGGGTTTGAGGGGGGCGGGGGCAGAATTTAATAAGGTTTATAACATCTCTGAGTCACAGACAAGACACATCATGATCACACTGCCCACCCGGGAACAGAGAGCCATTTCGCTGCATGATACCAGCACTAACTTCAGCTGCCTGGCACCTGTGAGCTTTTAGCTAGTACATGTGTGAAATTTATATTTGTGTGCTGGAGTGATTCAGTATGTGTATGTGGGTGGGTGTATGAAGACTATAACAGACACCTGCCTGAGGCTGGGGCTCACAGAAGGACCATATGGTTTCACTCCCTGTCTGCTGAGAGCCAAAAGTTTCAGCTGCATTTACAAAAATAACTCCCACATAGGGAGGAAATTCAAGGCATGTAAAAGGATCTGCTTTTTCAATTAGATTCTTAAAGGAAAATGCAGCATTCTCATCTTGACTTTTTTGTGAGCTAAGTTTGTAAGCAAGCTGTAACTTGTGGTTCTGGTTCTGACTGGTCAGACAGCCCTGTGAATCTATATTGAGCCTAAAAGAGGCAGCTTACCACTCCGGTTGCTTTTTTTAAGTGAGCAGAAGCACATTGAATATCAAAAGCTCAGACTTTCACCGGTTCTCTGAGCCAGACTGCTGTCCACATAAAACAAAATCTATCTTCTCCCTGAACTTTTTCATCACGCAGGAGGCTCAAAACTATCAGTACGGTAGATTTAAGGATCTGCTAGCATAAGCTACTCATTGTGGGCAATAACCATGCAATGTACAGTTTATTTTGGTCCATGAATAAAGGTTCCTACTACCACCAAAAACAGGGATGGGTAGATGTTGGACCGCTGGGACAATGCTGCATTCTGCATTGGTAAGGGAAAAAGCTTGAAGGCCCATTTCTACCAAGCCTGAGGCTCAGAGCATACAAAAAAACCAAACTCGAAGGAGATTTATTGCAGCGATTTCTGCAACAAAAGATAAAAATCTACGTGCTTAGTGTGCAGTTCATGTCACGTTGGAAACACAAACGCTAGCTTGCAACACCCCAGCTTTCCTCGATTGGACACAAACATTGTAAATATTTTATGCAGCTTTTCACGCTCAAGCAATTTGATGTCATCATGCTGGTGCAGAACGTTTACGAAACGTTTGAATAATTGAGCTGTGATATTTTTAAGTGTATGTTAACATCTATAGCACATATTAGCAGATTTTGACTTGGTCCCCAAGGATTTGTCAATGTCAATATGTGGCTTGAGGATGGAAATGTGGTTAAAAAAATGGTATATTAGCTAACAGCAAACTTTCCTTGTTGCACACATAGCAAAGGTCAGAGTTATGTTGTATGTAGCCAGTGCAGAGCAAGCCATGGCCACAGTGACTAACAAAAACTGACAGGGAGAAAGGCAAACCAAAAATGATGGATGCTTGAGAGACAAAAGATTAAATTCTCTCACCCTGAGCAAATTTTGGAGGGTTGTCATTGACATCAGTCAGGGTGATTTTAACCTGAGTGGTCCCTGACAGCCCACCCATGTGTCCACCCATGTCCTTGGCCTGAATGACGACATCATACTCCTGCCTGGCCTCTCTGTCCATGTTTGGAAGTGCTGTTCGAATAATTCCTGCAGAAACACACACAAACATTTTTTATTCATACGTCTCTCTTTCACTCTTTGTTGAGGTCCACAAAGTGCTTAAAATAAAGGTATTCTCCCATAATGCAAAATAAATAAATGTGGGACAGTTGCATGGGGCTTTGCTAGTACCACACAGATAAGCCTGCAGTAAATTAGAAATGTCAACACTGAACAGGATCAAGCAAAATATCCAGCTTTACTTTATTAGCAGCATCTGCTTCATCCACTCTGACTGCTGTAGGGGTTTCGACTGCCACTGAGGAATTGTGGGACTAATCTGTCCACAGGTTAATTTAGCTCAGAAAAAGCAAAGTTCAGTCATGAAGCGTGAATGAAACTACCTTTTTCATTCCCAAACCTCACACAGCACTAATTGAATTGAAACCAAACATGACATGGCACATGATGCATATTTAAATAGGTGATTGTCTTCACAAAGACTCACAAAGTAAAAACCTCACAAAGTAAAACGTCATGACTGGTGAATGTACCTGTTTGTGGCTCCACTGAAAAATATGGCTGCCCCTGCAGGATGCTGTAGACCAGCCGGGCGCTGTTGCCATATGTGGGGTCATCTGCGTCTGTAGCTGTGACCTTTATTACTGAAGTACCTGAGGAGATAATGTTGAGTCATCAGCTATGACACAGAATATAACACTTTTAGATATTGTCCAAATGGATGAAAAATCACTTTCCACTGACATTTACAGCTGATAAAAAGATCATAAACTTGACGTTGAATGTTAGTTTAAAGGCAGTCTACTTTAACAATACACAGTAGTAAAAAAAAATTGCCTGTTGTTGCTTCAGCCTTAGCATGCGAGTTTTTCATCAGCTAGTTTCTCTGAAATCTGATTCTATTTAACCACTGTAATCAATTCAGCCACTTTGTTTATCAACTTGTCTAAAAGTATATGGAATTGACCTGGCCAAAACCAGCATTTCCATGGTTCCCAGTAGTATTAAATGAGCTGCAATGGGGGTATCAGAGTAACAGATCGTTACCCTGTGACAGGAGAACATTACTGATGATGTATTGCAGAGTAAAAAAAGGAGTTAATACACACACACACACACAGCTAGACAAGTCAGCAGTCTGACTACAAAACAACAGTTGCAACAAGAGTACAAGTCACTTTCTGAGAGTCAGATTTCTGCTGTATTGAATAATTCATGAGAAACACCCTATCATGGAAGAAACTGACAAATATGCTTTCTCAGACATTCAGACGTACCAACGTTGGACATCTCGGCCACACGCGCGTAGTACGGACCGTGGAGGAATTCTGGGGGATTGTCGTTGATGTCCTGCACCTTGACAATAAACTCTGAGGGGGGCTCCAGGGGTTTGTTGGTATCTCGGGCCACAGCCTGGGCAGTCAGGGTGTATTGGGCTTGTTCTTCTCTATCCAGAGTCTTTGTGGCATGAATGTTGCCTGTTTTGTCATCAATGACAAAAATAGTCCCTGCGCCCTCCCCTGAAAGAATGTATTTGATGTTCCCGTCTCCGGAATCAACATCCGAATGAAGCTAGAAGGGCAGACAGTGAAGGAAAGAACATTATTTTCCAGCAACAATGATCAGATTAAACATTAGACTGTCTGCAAAGAACGCTGACACTAAAGTAGAAGCTTTTTGGCTGATCTTGACCCATGATATGAGGGTATCGCATTAACACTCATATTTTGCAGCAATATCCTCCCTAATGGTTTTGTAGCCATGACAGTGTATTCAGTAGTGGGGGAATCTAGACTTCTCAATTCCTCTCATGCAAACATAATTTCACAATAAAATGGGAGCAGACCTCATTTCAGTGTTATTTAAGTGGCATACACACTTACAGAACCACTGTGAATAAGGGGGTTTGATTATGCTGGTTAAAATGATATTGAACCGCTGACAAAGAATATCGCCACTCAATAAGTTTAAACCTTCAGTTCAGATCAGGTGGGAATTAGAAAGGCCAGCATCCTGCAGGTTCACAGTGTATCTTTTGAACAGGCCCATAAATCGTCCATTTCCCTTATGCAGGAACCATAGGGGACTGAACTGTTATTAAAAAGGAAATCCAATTTATAACCTTTAATCAAGTGGGCCACTGATTGCTTTTAAGGAACAAATGGAGGATATCGCAAGGACTCTGTCTTTAATGAAAACCCCAATGCCTTTCATTCACACCATAACCTTAAGTGTAAAGAGACAGAAGGAGACAGAGAACAAGGAGCTGCTTTTGTTTTTACTTACACGACCCACTAAGACAGGATCTGGGCCCGTGTACTCCTCAATGACAAAGAACTGGTTCCAGACCCAGCCTCGTTTGGAACGGTGAAGCACTTGGCCCTCTTTGCCTCTCTCTCTGTGTCTGTGTAAGGAGAGATGTCGGCGATGGCCGCGCTCCCGTGGTCCTGAGCCCCTGTGTGTTGCCCCGGCTGCGGCGCTCCATAGTGCCGCCCCCAAACACAAGAAGATCACCTGCAGTCTTAGTCCCTCCCACATTCCGCCCATACTCCCCACTTCCTCTGGGCCTTTCTGTTCTGACCCGTCCTATGAGTAACTGGGAAACAGTGTCTTGTGGCTCACTGGGTCTCTGAAGAGGTTTCCCGGGGTCGGAGAAAGCCAGGAACACAGACTGAAGACCTCACCGGACTGGACCACCCACACCAAGATTCATCACAAATGTTTACTCTGCCTCTTTTTCTTTCTGTGGAGTTGATTCTGAAATAAAAGAACACATTTATGGTCACATGAAGTTATGTTTCATAGAGTCAACATTCAACATTAGTAGAAAGTACAGAGTCAGTCAGTTTGATACCCGCATGCTGACTAACTGATAGACATCTGAAAACACTCATTTTATTTATTTTAAACACTCATGTCATTTCTGTCTTGGCAGGGTAGTGATGTAAATGCAGCTAGTTTGTCTTAAGAGAATATAAACAGGTTGGGTAAAAAAATGGATATGTCAAAATATTACACCTGTTTATTAAGTTTTGCCTGTCACTGTCTACTGTATAATTAATAGGAATATAACAGCAAAAGATAAATAAAATAAAACTATTTTCTGCTCTCAATTTTTTTCTTTGTGTATATGTAATATGTAAAATATTACATATTTTCAAACTTTAAGGCAATTTATTGTTTTAATTTAGTTTGTGAATATAATAATAATTTCCATTTCAAAAATAAAGTGTGTTTAATAGCACAATCAATTGTGCTGTGGCATTAACATTTGTATTATAATAAGTTATTATTATTTAAATCATAAATCTGATTTATTGTTAGTATTTTCAAATCTGATTTTCAAATTTTAAATTATTATGACGAACAGCATGTGAATACACAGAATGCCTTATGTTTTAGACACTGAAAAGAAAAATGTTAAGTTGACTGTTAAAATGTATTAATTCATTTTGTAACAGTGAACTCTGAACTAATAAAGCATCAGAGGTTGGAAGGCCATTTGTTCTTATTCAGTTAAGCATTATCCAGCCAGTGGTCTACCAGCAAGCCACTGTTGCAACAAGCTATTCTCCAAATTGCACAATATAAACCACGAGGCTCCAACTCTCACGGCAGTTTATTTGAGTGTGATGGGAAAGAACTTTGTTTAACAGCAAAGAAGAAAAATTTAAACAAAAAGTCAAAGAAAAACAAAAGCAAAACAGTTTATACCCTCAAACTCAAAATTCCTAGTACTAACCTCACAAACAAACCCCCTCTGCTAACAGCTGTCAATAGATGACTTTCCAGACATTTATCCAGTGTAAACACTTGTAATGTAATGTTACACATCTCATAATAAACCACTTGAGGTGTTGAGTGAAATCCCATAATGGCTGTTCATAGCTCTCAGTCCGGGTGAAGTTGAAAGCGGTGTGTTAGTCAAACCCGCAGGGTATTTTCTCATCCACTGAACCACTAACAACCTTCAGCATTGACAATAACAGCAGTCCGTCGCACGGACACACACACGCTCCCGCCGTATCATCCCTGGCCCAATCACAGCGAGTCAAATCCTCACTTCACAGACATAAGGAGAAAGAGTTTATGAAAGGCAGCTGAGGGCCGGATAACAGAGAGAGTAAACCTAACCGATTTCCTATCTGCAAAGCAACGCTTGTAAATATCTTCCAAATAAAGCTCATCTATTATAGAACTGGGAAAATGGGGCACCCTAACTCATACAGACCCCCAAACTGTCAGGCCCTGTAACTATTACATTGTTGCCCCACACATTTCTCAGTCTCGGGTGTAAATTGGCAGCGGCGCTGGAAAGAAAAAGACATTTTATCCCTGTCGTCATTATTGACTGGCCACCAAAATGTCAGCATGCTCTGTTAGCCGCAGTGGTTTTACAGCCTCAGAGGCCTTCCTCTCAAAGGATGCTTCCTGTAAGCAGCAGGAATGGCTGGAATAACGTGGGCGGCCTTCCAAGGAAACAGTTAGTGAGTGCCATTTCATATCATGCAATATCAAATAAAGGAGCAAAATTTAAATCAGAAAAGCACATGATGGACATCTGCTGAACTCAGGAAGTCCTTAGATATCAACTGCTGACCTTTCAATAAAGTGTGATTACATGAGAAAAGTCTGGGCTCAGAGACTTTGTATTACAAAATTAAAACCACACCCCACAACATTTTTACCTCAGAATCTCCTGGGCTTCTTTATCTTTTTCATCATGAGTACATGTTCTTTACTCCTGTCCTGACTGGAACTTTTGCATTACAAAATAAAAAAATAAAAAAGTATGATTAGATTATAAGTGAATTACCAGGCCTGCAATATCTAACATCTGTGTAGTGTCTCCACAAAGACTTTCAGAGGTCAATTCATATTATTAAAAAAATTGCAAAGAGCAAAGTAAATGTATATATTGTATTTAACTCAGTATAAGTGTATCTGAGGAACACATGCTAAAGGC
>JBAJNP010013677.1:0-11852 GCA_036877545.1 Yasuhikotakia modesta | reverse complement strand
TAGTGTAAATGTATATGTAGTGTAAATGGTTTTATTGTTTGATTATGATTATTTCTTTTAAATTATATTTTTCATGTACCATGGAGAATCCACATTTTCCCACAAAAGGTTAGCATGTTTCATATTTTTTCAGTTTAAAGTAATAATTTAAAGACACTTTCAGGAGATAAATGGGTATTAATGGCTTATATTTCTCACCTCTTTGCTTAATATATGCATGCATTGTCACATTTCCAAAAAAGAGAAACAATTATAATGTGGTCTGTTAAAGGCTACAGAGGTTAGTCCTGAGACTGCATGTGGTGTTAAATATTGGGTTCTTGCATATCAAAGGAGACACGGTGAGAAAACAGACATGCACTGAACAAACATATAAGGTGCTGCAGGAACAGGAAGACACAGATGACTTGTTCACACAGATGACAATGTTTACGCAGTATTTAATGATTACATGTATAAAAATGAGGGGACAGCACAACATGATGGATCTTATAAGAGTTCCTTGCAGCGCAGACAAAACATCACAGGACACAGTGAGTGAGCAAAGCAAGAGACAATGAAGAAAAAGGTCAGTCCCACATGTATTCCCTCCTTATGCCGGGAGATGATGATGGAAGAGGGCAGGATGTGCAAGCTGGCTGTGAAAGAAGCTGCATTTATATTGACTCAAAGGTTCTTATTTCGGTCTAAAACCTTTCTACCTCTGAGCAAATAAAACAGTCCGACTAACCATTTAACACACTAGACAGTGATATTATTTAAAACAGTTCTTCTATTGATAAATAACCTGTAACTGAACTCCAGAGGCGCTGAAGGGCAGCTTTGTTTTATCTGAACCTCACAGGGCTGATGGTTCCGCTTCATTCAGATAATCTGCATCTGCAGGTGCAGCTAGAAACGTTTCTCACTATCTGCTCCAAACCACTAACAAATCACAGACATTGAAGTCGTCGCTTACCACCAAATAAAACTGCAATAACTTCAAGTTGCAATTATTTGCAATAATTTAAGATGCAAGAACACGTAAACAATTTAAGCAAAGCGTTTCTCACACTTTATCTGTCCTAAATTAGGAGATTATAAAGGATACTAAAGAAAAAACAGTTGTCTGGGGTCAAACATGCAAAAGCAACACGTCTATTTTAACAACCCAAAACAGTACTAGTTGTGTCAGTAGTAGTTCAGTAGTTCATTCAAAACAATTGCTCATTTTACATCATCAATCAGTTCTTTGTAAGAAACCTTTTATTTGTGTAAAGTCCATAAACATTCTAATCTTCTTTAATTATTGATAGAAAAATGCCTTAAAGAACAAATGTGTATCTATTACAGAACAATGGCTGCTCATGCAACTATAAATAACTATTGAGCATTGAAGACAAGCGTTATCTGGGTGACCCTGAGGATATTAAAATATTTCAGGTTAACTATTTCAGTCTGTTTGTATTTGTTCTTACAGTTATGTAACTGTCTAATACTTCAGTGTTAAATTGTTTTTTTTCTAATGGCTTTTTTACATAAACTATTTAAATGTATTATTATGGTCTGAACTAGCATGTTGTGACTGTAACTAAAACACTGTAAAAATCAATTCATTGCTTTTTCCAGCATGTTCACTATTTTTTATGTTACAAATTTAGAATAAACAAATCCTCATCATACTCATAAAATGAAGTGAAAAATAAAAACAACAAAGACAACAGTAACACAGTAGTTAAAAATCATTTAATATTTTATACATTTATTTATATATGTACACATTAACATGTATACCTGTAATGGTAACTTCTGATGTAGTCCAGAATTCATTGATGGAGACGCCGCGGGTCAGACCTGCCATTTTCAAGGTGCAACCATAAACCCAAGGGCAGATCTTAGAAAAGCGTTCTCTACAACTTACATCTTCTCAGTCCTGTTGTGCTGTAGACACCTGCTTTATCTACATACCCGCTTGTGCTGAACTCCTTTGCCCTTACAACAGATGTCAGGTTTTAATCCAAACCATGCGTTTCTTACCTCCTTGAGGCAAATAATGGTTTATGTTTCTCACAGCGTGGTTCCACCTCAACAGAATGAAACATTCTGCTAACGCAGGTGCTAAAGACAAACTTAAGTTTAACAGCTAATCACAGCATCCCTACACAACATTTTGTTCTGCTGTTCTGTCACAATTTTGCTTGTGAATAACATGGTTTTAAAAGGATTACAAATGCTGATATGCACAAAGAGCTTACTTGTGGAGCATAAAACATTACTTATTGAGTCAAAGGCATAAATGAAGGAGACAATCGTGGCGTTTGGTTTGACGGATTACACAGACGGTTTGACGTTAAACATCATCTGTATATTCACAGCTCTTTCTCTAGAAATGTCGTAGACCCAGTGCAGTAAACACAAAATCTGAAACTGTTCAGATTCTTGAAGACATGATGTTTTAGAGCATTGGTGATGCGAGATGTGTGCATGACTCTGAGCTTTGCTGAGATGTGGCATTAAAAGCATTTTAGAGGAAGGGATTCGTGGAAGAACCTCCTGTTGGGTATGGTCCTGTTGGGCCTCCACCCTAAAAGACATAAGAAGACAATGTAGACATTAATGTGAATTGTGTTTTAAGTATCAATAATACAAACAATACAGTTCAAAGCACTTCTAAACACAAGAAGTTTTAGGACAATTTAGACTGCACTAGCATATAGAAGGAATTCCTAAATTAACAAGTTCCTGAATTAAGAGTCAGTTTATAGGCATATTGGATATACTGTTAAGTAGTTAAATTACAGTTTCAAATTGCCATCATGATTGTAAATAGAACTAGTCATTTATTATTGGAATATAAAGAAACTCCCAACATGTTTCTCAAAATGACAATAACTCAAATGACAATTCAACAAATGTATACATTAACAATTAAAACATGCACTTAAGTATAATGACAGTTTAGGTAAAATTATTTAAAGCCATGAGTAAGTGACATCCTTCCCACTTTACAGTTACCAATAAGTGACATACCATAAACGGGTTGCTGGAGATCCCAGGTCCAGTGACAGTCTGACCATAGGTACCCATAGATTTGGCCTGTCCATAGGCAGGAAACCCCCCTGTAAAGTATTATAAAAAAACAAGCCACTGTTTCGTTATCTAAACCACCATTAAATATTGACGTCTTTGCTAAAGTACCGAATCTGCTACTCCAACACATGCAATAACAAAAATGACATCACAGCATAACACTTGATACAACACACACGTCTTTCACATGACTTAAAAATATGCATAAAAGAAATGTACAAGTCATTGGGGTTTTGGGTCAACTAGCACTAGACACAAAAACACAAACTATACTCGGTGGTCTCACATACCATTGGGTTGTTGGTGGTAGGCTGCAGGTGGGGGAAAGGGACCCTGGCCAGGGAATTGCTGTTGAAAGGTCCCACTAAAACTGGTTGGCAGGCAGTAACTGGTTGTGTTCCCAAAGCCAGCTGGCATGCTCATGGAACCAGTGCCAAATGAGGCTAGTGTAAATAAACGGAAACCAGAGTAGGAGTAGCTTGTTTCATTTGCTCATTCCTTAAAAGGACAGACGCAAATCCAGCATGCTAATCTGACCAAAGCTACGTCTTACTTGCTGCAGATGCTCTTCCATTGGTTTGGAAAGGATTTGTAGAAACTGCCTCTTGAACCATCCCAGCAGCTACAAATGGGTTTGTGGAAGGAGCAGCTGTACAAAAACACAAAATGTGTCACTTAAAATACATGTGTAAATGTTAACTAATCATACTTTAAAGATTAGTGACATCCACCTGGAAAACCCTGTTGCATGCTGGGTAGTCCTGGCTGATTCTGAGGGGCAGCTGTTCCTGGCAGACCCCTGAAAACATTTCTGCATTTCAGATTAATAAATGCACAATAAAGAAATACATACATTAACACACGGCACAAAGAACAGAATGTATTGTTATTAGAAGGTGTGTGTTGTATATAGGGACGCAAGCGATCACTCACCCTTGTGAACCTGGACCTCCGCTTGAAGTCGAGAAACTAAGAGCGCTGTCAAGCTCAGCTAAGGCAGCATAACGGTCCTCTTTTAATAAACCGCTCTGAGGTGGGGCAGAAGTCAAACCAGGCAGAGGGGGAGCCGACATGTTTCCTCCTAAATCAACATACATATACATGGATATATACATGGATATACAAACCCATGATAATAAAACAAATCATACAAAAATATGTACAGCATTCATTTGTACAAAATTATTCCTAAGCAACACATTAACCAAAGCATATTCCTTCATTAATTAAACGCTGTGTTGACATTTAATGTGGCATGTGCTTAATGTTCTGACATCCAACAAGTCAAAGCAGGAAATGGAATGAGTGATGTGACACAATGAATGGCCTTTTGGGACAGGGTGTGGTACCCGTGTGGGGTTGCTGAAGGGATGGCTTTGAGGGGGGTGACGTGCCACAATGTGAGAGTACACTGGTGTTTCCAAAGGAATCAAAGTTGGCAAAGTCTGTGGTGGAATTACTTTGTGCTACATTTGGCACAGGGTGAACAAAGTCCATTAATGAACAAGGTGAGGACAATTACATTAAGGTAGCACAACAAATGATGGACCGACAGAGATCATGCACGCCAGTTGTAGGCAGGTCAGTTGACATTTGATTCCAAAGTTACCTGATGGCCTGTTAAAATGTGCAAAATTAGCAAAGTTTGAGGAACTGGCAGTTTGAGCTGAAGGAGCAGCAAAAATATCTCCACCCAAGTCAGACAGAAGGTCAAACTTCTTTTCCTGCCCTGCAGACTGGGCCTGAACACGACTGATCACTGGGGACTGAGAGATAGATGTGGGTCACCAACAAACATACTGAGATGCAGGACTTCAGATCTAAAGGCCCTGGTATTAGTGGTAAGAACTTTATATTAGATTCTGAGGAAAGAACAAAGGCAGAACTAGTTGCAGAAGACCCTGATGTGCAGGTACCTGGTTTGATGGAGTCTTGTTAAGATGGAGTGTTTTAAGAGGCTGAGGAAGAACCTCAGGGGTGCTGCTGGTACTGCTAGCAGATGAACCAGATATTGAGGCCTGAACAGAAGCTATCACCTTGGCCTGTTCTGGAGGAACATACCTGCACATGATAGCAACATATTAATAGAGAGGTTTGATCATGAAGTCAGTTTGTAGGTCAAACTTGAAGGCTAATTCACTCCATGAGTTCCCTTGAGAATTTTAATGGTTTCAAAAATAGCGTTTTCTCATTAATGAGTTAAACAAGGTCTATCATTAACTTTATTTTAAGAAACTGTAGACTGATTTGCTTTACAAATTACACACAATTATACCTTAATATGAACATTAAAACACAAAGATAACTGTTTTTGAAACAAACTTTATGTTTGAGGAATGTGTAATTCCTGTTAAAAAGACTGTTAACCACAGACCTTATTTTACTCCTGAATCCTTTAGCAAATTGAAATCTGACAATCTGAAACACCATTACAAACTGCTAAGGTAACCAAAAACTTGATATATTCTTCTAGACAATTATAAAAACAACTCTAAATACAAAAGTTTCATAAAACAATAAAACTCTGATCTCAGAAGTATTTAATCAAAAACCTATTGCACTGTACAAAGCAAAACTTCCTGTTACAGGCAGACACACAAAACACACTGAAGAACGGCTTGGTGGATCTTCTGAGAAGCTCCTCACCATCTTTTCTTCTCATATTTCTCCTGCAGAAACTCTTTGACTTTCTGTGGTTCACGAAAATCTGGGACCACAGAACTTTTATCATCATACAACCCAAGCCAGATGAGTTTGCAAACCTGCACAAAAAGAAACTACTTAGAGACCTTAATGTGCTCATACAGTTTCTGCTAACGTTCCCCTTGGATTAAAGTATGTAGTACCTCATTGCTGTGTTTCTGTAGGAACTCGATTTCCTGTTGAGTAAAAGTTGTCATAGAGATGGACTTCACTCTGTGTGGAGGATTGAGTCCTCGTCTGGAATGCAATTAAAATGCCATTAAACTACACTGTAACTTAAAGATGACAACAAGCCTGTAGATGCTCTGAGATGCATAAGAGTGCTACTGAGTGTTTTATTCTAACAGCGTGGCATTATTTTGCATAATCTTTGTGTGCATAAGCAACTGTAATGTTTGGACATAGGTGTGTCTCTTCTTAATAAAAGTACAGTTTTATAAACACGCTGCAGTCCTCACTTTGCTACAAAGAGTCTTGGAAAGCATTACAAATCCACACCAGTTCCACATAGCCTTAATTTAATATAGTAAAAGTTCTGGCCCTAAATCTGGCTTTATGTTTGTAAAATATGACGTTACGATGATGTTACAGAAACAACTGGAACTGATTCTGCAGATGGTGCTTCAGATGGGAGGGGTTATTCGGCATCTGCCCATACATACTTCTGACACATGGGAAAACAATAAGTTCATATACGATCTGTCTCATTACTTTGAGTCGATGGTCATACACTTACAGTATTCCGGAACAGGTGGTGCACACAAACGAGCCCACTGTCATGTTGGCGTACGTCGGCCCGCGTTGATCGCAGTCAAAGCATTTTCTATTGGGAGGCAGGCTGGTCATCTCCCGCAGCATCTTCAGGTGTTTCTCCTCCTGTTTTCGCTTGGCACTCGCCGCCATCACTAAACACTGACGCTGTCGGCTGTTGGGCAGGTAGAGCTTGAAGCTAATGGTTAATCCAGCGCATCAACACAGCCGGCAGCGATGGAGATACGGTCCACATAGGACTACCATAAACGACGTGCTCTTCACTGGACATAATATATGGCGCTGTATGGCTGTAAATGTCAACACTGCCACCTACTGTACTGGAGAGAGAAATGATTTAAAACAGGTTAGATAAAACTATGATGCTGTGATAATAATATTACCATAAGCATGTTGTATTCTGCAAGATATGCCAAGAATACACACAAGAACATGATGATATACAATTATATATATTTATATATGTATTTATTATGTGTAGTAAGATTCCTTTTAAAATTAAAGCAATATAAAATATTTAGCAAAGCAAAATTGCTATTTGCACCAAAACACAACAACCTCCCCATTTATTTTTGTTGCATGGAAAATATCCTTCTATATATTGTATTTTTATATGTGTGTTAACTATCAAAACCAAACAGAATAAAACTATGACGCGGTGACGTCGCGACGTATGCGAATTTCAAAATGACTCCATCTTTCGACATGTAATGACGTTTCACGCGGACTTCAGCTTTCTGGTAATGTGTGACGTGACAAACATGTGGGACATTCACTGTCCCACTAACAGCCGTTCCGCAGTTGCAATGAAACATGTCCCACGTCGCTCGCCATATATGTATATATGTGCTCCAGAAAATTGTTTTGAAAGTGGGATCACGGGAACCAGATTTGCCAGGTGAGTTTGCTTTAATGTTCCTGAAATGTAAGATACTTTTTTTCAAATGTTTTTAGTAATAAAATTTGTCACGTTTTTACAATTCATGCTTTGGTTCAAACCCTAGTTTAGACTCAATGCTGTGTTTGTAAAATCTTGGAAAGTGGTTGTTGTGTGATCTGTTTTTTATTTAAAATACGCAAACAACTGTGCTGATGTTTATAATACAAACACCGTTTTGTTTGTTTATTATGTTTTTTGTGTGTGTTGTTTTAGTTCTTGGAGGAGTCTTTGAGACATAATGGCACTGCAAGTTTCTCAGACCTTATTAATACCTAAATAACACATTTGACAAGATCAGCCTCTGGCCTAAAGATGCAACTTTGAAGTTATATAAATACAGTAGTCCAAAAAAAATCAGTGCCAACCTAAAGTTACTCTGGGAAAATGTTATGCAACTGCTGGGCTCTGGTGCTGGAATGGAAGAAAAAAATTATGGTGAGTAAACTAAATTCACAATAATACACAACTAATGTTGTGTTTGGATTCATTTTCAATGGAAATCATGAATTTAGTAGCAGTGAATCCAGTTTGGATTTACTTTGAAAGTAAAGAGTCATTTAAGAACATGTTTGCCACAATAGTTTCTCATAATAGAATCAATAATTTACACACAATAGGGTCAATATTGTGTATGTAATTACATGAAAAGCTCTTGTCAATAGATTGACTGTGATGTTTGCCTGTGTTTCAGATCATGCTGAACTTAAGACATTGTAAATGGGTGAGTTCAGTTACTCTACTAATCAGGCTAAGCAACTGTTTCATAATTCTGGCTGTTATTTTAATAGAGCTGCTTTAGAAACTAAATGAGGTAAATTTGTCAGACGTATGCTTACAATAACTGGGTCAATATAAAGTGACACAAAAACTTTCTCCCTTGATTTTTAACTGATTCAGTAGTGCATATTGTTTATTGAGGTTAAAAACAAACAAAAATAAACAACAGATAAAAGGAAAATATTTAGTTTTAGCAAAAGCTTAAACCCGATTAAAGCGTTTATTTATTTCACAATGGGTTTTGTGTGCAGTTACAGGGTAGAGCATAAAGCTTGTTTTCTTGCAGGAAATGCATTTGACTGTGACCAGCTGCCTGTTGTCAGATATATTTTGTTGTACTCAGTGGATTTCACAGCAGACAGCTGTTTGGTTTCACATCTGGAAAGTATAAACGCATGTATTCACTCCAAACCACTGGCGACTTCCAACACAGTTTGGTCAAGTTTACAATGAATAATATTTTATCAACTGGCTGCGATATGATGAAATTATAGTGGTCGACTTGTTTTGTTGTCATTACCTGCATCAAAACGACAGCCATGCGGATGTTTTTTTACATGCCATGGCACCATTTGGCCACTATGCCGCAGCATTGACATGTCACAGCTTATCTGCGAATACTGTCGTGTAACGTACTGCATTATTCCTTTACCATAAGCGGAGTACTATAGATCTTCCTTTGTTTCCTTGCACATTTTCATTCCTAAAAGCATGATATTATCAGTGCTTGTGTGTAAACTGTCTCATCAGCTGCTCCCCAGGAGTTTTCAGCTTGTGGTCAGTGGAAGGGTTCACTTTAGCTTTGACCGGCTCATAATCCATCATTATGCTCCTGGGAGTGTGTTCAGCGACCCGGGAGCCGCCACACAGCAGATGCGTAGAACTGGCTGACGTTTGCCCATTGAGAGAGGAGATGCTGAACAGGACTGTGTTCTCTTTCCTGGCTTAGGGAATAAGCCTCATGCTGTTAGTTCGGTTGCATGACTCCACTGACAATTTAGTCTGATGACCCGGCACACAATGGGGGGCTGTGTCAATATTGAGGGGTGGAATTAGTTTTGCGTGTAGGAGGGAAAAGGAGTAGACAGCACTGCTAGCCCTGAGAGCTTGAGTAGCTACTCTTGAATTTAAAGAAAACATGTTTATCTTAATAGAGTTTATTTAAAGTTTCGTTTCCAGTGCAGATGCTCTGTTTTCTCCTGTTTATGTAGTTTATTGGTGCTGTTTGTAAACCGAGGATCAATAGATGATCAATAGATGGCAGTTCATGCTAGTGATGCAAATACGAGACCTTTCAAGCTGTTAAAACAGAAACGTTTATTAAACAACTTTCATGTACATTGAGGAAAGTTATATCATATGAACACTTATATCAAAACAATCTGAAAAACTGTTTGAAAACCTAGATTTTAGAGTTTAAAACAAAGAAGGATAATGTGTATCAGTGAATAAATTCTTTCTCTAATTAAGTCCCTTGAAAGGACGCCTCTGATCTAGCTGATGTGACCAGAATTAATGAGTGCTGCTAAAAGGGGGTCCATTTATACATATAAGAGACCCCACAAAGTAGGCAGGTGGTACTTTGTACTTGTCTTTGTTTGCTTTGAAATGTAATTCTGCCTGTTCTGTCCCTTTTTAAATTAAGATTGAACATGTTTAAATAAGATTTAACATGGACGTGCCAACAGTCTAATAAAGATAGATTCAGTACATATAGGTAAATTCTCTTAAATGCATATCGTCACATGACCTTTAATTTGTAGACATACTAATGTCTACATCTATTAAACCCTAAAAGTTTGGATTTTTATACAAATATAATAATAGCACATGTGATGAATAGTATCAAAACCCAAGAATTAGAAGAATTAGCCAATTGTAGCATGTGATATACTTTGTACCCTGAAAACTATGAGTATATTGAAAAGCATTTATGCATGTGTGTTTAGGTAACACACAACGTAACTGACAACGTTCAATAGAAAGTGCACATATAACTCTCACCCCATCTACTGTACACTGAAGTTGTCAACTCTGCAAACGAGCAGCTTCATTGATTTTGGTTGCAGCTTTTTTGGATCGTCGCATCACCGACGTGACTGATCGGTGCGGTGCGGACGTCAGGATTTCACCCGCAACATTGACAGACGCGTCGCGTTTTTGCAGTGAATGTAGGTATAGAGAGCGTTTAGGCAACTTCATCACTGCCAAAGTTTCTTTACTTTCACGAATCAAACCGATACGCTTAAAGCTAACGTTTCCTGTTTCAAAGGTCTGTAACTTGTTAAGATCGACAGTATGGAAAAGCCAAACGCCGAGAACGCTGCGGGGACACCGACCTGTGAACCGGAGATTCGTGAAGATGCAGGACTGGATGAAGTTCGGATGCATCTCGCCTGCTTACCGGAGCGATACATGCGGGCGAAGTTTTCACTCTCTGCCTACATATTTTGCTGGACAGTTGTTAAGTTGTGTCAGGTAAGATATTATGCATTGCAGACGTATAGATACAAGTGTTGAGATAAAATGCGTTACATTAGTATCATTAATCTGATTGAAAGGCGTTATTATGTTGTATGTTTATGTTTATGTATTATGAGTATGTTGTTTTGTAATGGTTTTGTTAAAATAATCTTGTTCATAACAAATAAAAGGGCATTTAGTTTTCAGAAAGTTTACACCTTTACCTGTTTAGGATGGCAGCACCATTGACCTGCTGTAAGTCTGTAATTATTTTGACTTTACCCCAGTTATAATATGGTATGACTGGTATAGTTATGAAAATTACATTGGTTTACAGTACAATCTTTTAATAACCATAGTTTAAATCATAGCTTATCTGATCTTATTCAACCTTATAGAAATGATGACACATTAATCAATCAAAAACGCATGTATAAAAAGACTATAATAAATAAAGCACTTTATTATACTTATTTTACTATTATTATAAAGAATGGCCACAGACTCTGAAGCTTTGCAAGAGTTCTATACCTGTAAGAGAACCACATTTTAAGTCATTTATGAATAATAATAAACAGAAATAGCTTTAGAGACAGTGGCTTTGAACATGTAATTTAAATAACTATGTATTATTTTTCTTTATTTTATATGACGTTTTATCAATTTGTCATATTTTTGAATGTTAATACTTCAGTTTAGGACACACTGTAAAACAGTCTTATATGTTTTTCCTTTTGTCTGTCTCTAGAAATTAAGATCATCTCCACCCAGTTACCTTCTCCAGGTAAGTTTAGTCTTTTTATCAGTCAAAACCTGAAAGTACAAACTGTACATCTGTTGCACAATAAACAGAAGTCTCCAGTCAGAGAAGAAACACCCAAAACTGTTGGGGCTAAACTATGGCCATAATTTTCATTTAGTTTTGTTAATGAACATTGCTATAATGACACATTTTTAAATCTAAATTTTGTTCCTGTCCAATGAAAAACATGCACCTCCACTTTTGGCAGTTTTGACTTGATATGTAAAAATTGTCCAATAAACACGAAACTGGAAACCAAAGTTATGAAACTGAAGATTATATTTATAAAATCGTTATAGTTTGGTAACCTGTTATACCGATTGAGTT